>OMNW01018785.1:0-13607 GCA_900303245.1 Selene dorsalis | reverse complement strand
GTATATATATATATATATATATATATATATATTAATATTATGGTTAATTGCTTTTTGCATAAGCCAAAAGATATTATTTGGAGCTACAGTACATTACGGTTTCATAGCAATCTTAAATTATGGATTATCATATGAGGCCACAAATCTATTCTGTTTCAAAAGTATTCATGACAGGCTTTGTAAATCCATTTAACATAATGCATGTCTATATCTACAACCTTTTTTGTGTCAGAAAACCTGACTGAATGCAATCTCTGCTTCGAAGTCAGTCCGTGCAAGAGCTGAGGCAGAAAAACGAGGGAGGGAGACGCTAATCAAGCACACTAACACATTAGGCGGGTTATTCGACAGTAAGCAAAAACAACCTAGGAGAAACACAACAGACACCACACAAAAGAAGAATAACATTTCCATGGAAAACCTGTCCAAGTAGCATTGGTGAGGTGTGATGCAAGCTGCCGGCCTGCTGTTGCATTCTCTTCCACAGGAAATCCAATAGGAATGTTCAGTGTCACTAATGCCCCCCACCAAACCAAGAGAAAACACTGATCAATGCTTAGCAATCAGCAGATTGATCACACATGATATCACAGGCCAAATCAAGACGGATAACATACTTCCCTTCCATTATCAATGTGCTGCCGAGACAACAGGTGTGTTATTCACATCCCTAATATTTAGATAATGATAACGCTGAGATTTTAGCTTAAGAGTTATTGAGAAGCTAAGACAGATAAAATACAATTTGTAATTTAATCATGACTTGTAGAACATCTAGTTTTTATGAGGCACCATTGTTTGTGTGGTATCTGATCAGCTGCCAAACCCGAACAAGAGGTCACTTGCTATTTATAAACTGCCAGGGATAGCACCGATGAATGCCTTATGTAAAATGGCTAGGAAAAAAATGACCAAAGCCAAGATAATTTAGCAAATTAATTTCATGATAATTATATTTTCTTTTTCTCCTATCTCTTTTATTCTCCTCTTCTCTGTGCTGGTTCACACAGTCCTGCCTTGCGGGCAGTAAGTATATGCACCATGAACACATTTAATTTTCCCTGTTAGTCTACAGCGCGGCCAGAGGTGAGCTTTAATAAGGATCAATGGCACTTTATCTGGGACAGGACCCACTCCCGTGCATGCAAATCACAACACCAGCAATGGATTCAATTAAAAAGAGAACCTCCAACCACCAGCACTGGAAATTCAATTAAAGGATTTATGCAAAGGTTCACTGGCTTTTTTGTGTTGCTGTTTCTGTTTATGTAATGAGCTTTTCATATCAAGAATCAATACATAATCTGGAGTGGGGCCATGGAGAGGGTGGTGGGTTGCCTTCTCATATGCATTTTGGATATAACTCAAGAACAGGCATTTCTATAGAGCAGTTAGCAGGATATCTGACCATGGTCCTACACACGCTGGCCATGAACTCAAGCCTCATCACCCTGTGATGCTCTCATGGAAGGCATAACACGCATCATGCCACGGTCACGTATGATGTTTATGTTATGTATTGACTGGGACACACTTTTTAAAGTACAGTGATCCTCAGTAAAACCACTTACAGGACTCCCCCTCCCAATCAGCCGAGCAGAGAGGCTAAAAGGCTGGGGCCCCTGCAGCAGCTCCAGTGTGCACCCTGAGGTGTGTGTTTTAGTCTAATGAAATGGGATCTCAATAGACAATAATCCTTGTAACAAGATTGAACAGGGACACCCATGTCAATATTAGCAAATGGGATTGCTGGCTTTTCATTTTTGTACACACACACACACGCACGCACACACGTATGATGTCTGTATGCTCTCATACCTGTGTGCCCATCTGTGTAAAAGTGCTCTCTCATTGCTTCTCCACCCAGGTTTTAAGTGGAACACAAAAATAAGAGTGTTCTGGCTGGACCTCAAGGCTGTGGGTGGGGACCCATAACATTTTCCCACACCTACACGATTAGAGGATTTAAGCCCCCCTGAAGTCCCTCAGAAGTTTTTGATTAATCTGCCACAGACGCGCCAAGAGGGGTTGTTCCAAGATAGAGGTGTAAAAAAAGGATGCTGTGTCGACAGAAAAGAGGTGTATAAAATAAAAGCTGTACAATAAATATCTGGCCAGTTAATGAAGAGGGGCACAGACATTAGCTACGCTGCTGCTTGGCATCCCCTAGAACTGCCATAGTGGCAGTCTTCACATCACAGTTCAGGCTGGAGGCCCTGTAGCGTTCAGTCACTTCAAAGGTTTGTGTCACTCCTGGGCTTTCAAGGATGTGACATGGATGAGTGTAGAGTGAGAAGGAGAGAATGTGGACTGTTGAATAACATGGAGTTATCTAAAGAGAAGGTATTTTAATATTTTAGAATATAATGATACCAACTACTCTAAAAACTGTAACTGGACTGGTGCATTTGACTACATTAAACTATTGTTCAATTTTTCTGATTTGTTCTGCACAGACATGGTTTTTGTACAGATATAATTTAACAGTCAGTGGAGATGCATGTCGTAATATATGAATCTCTTAAACTCAAAAAACGTTCTAAATAACTTTATCCAGACAATGCACCGTGAAGGGACAATTTTGAGTGCTCTATCCCACAGCCCATAAGCACTCTCAGTGAAGCAGAGGGTCGAGATGTGGCGCAAAAGAAGACTAAAATTACCGTCTGTATGAAAAGTGAAACTAGACAGTCTATTCACATCCTGGCCTGGCTATAAATAGGGTAACACACACAGCTAATGTGGTGGATTAGTAGCAGGAAGCAGACAGGCAGTCATCACAGCCCTTGTCCTCCTTAGCCCACCAGGCTCTGGATCCCAGCAGACGTCACCCTATCTACCAAATCAGTATCAGCCAGGGGCCTCGTCCATTCACAAAAGCAGCTCCATACAACTCTCAGCCCCATCATGTCATTCACAAAGTAGGGAAGGGGTCCTGTTTCAGTAGTTGATATTCTGTCAGGATGTTACTCCTCCTTTCCTCTTCTTTGCACCATATAAAGTAAGTGTGTAACACTATCCACACCAAAGGGCCCTTTCTTCATATTTATATGGAGGCTGATGGTAAGAGATAAGGGCTAAAGTGCCCGTTTTTTCACACGCTCAATCACATAATGCTCATCATAGCTCTGTCTCTTGTGATGAGGTTTGATTGATTGAAACCCCTCTATAGTTCTTGGTTTGACTCCAACACTCATTTGCCCCAGATAACTATAATACATGACAACACTTAGTCACATCACACAAACAACAAAGGCTATTGAGGAGGAATTATAATTTATATAAGAGATATCTCACACCATTTGTGTTGAAAGGAAAATAATAATCATTGATGTGTTTGCATTACTACAGTTTATGGGTGTCTTTTTTGTCGTAGGTTTACTGGTGCAGTAAACAGTGCAAAAACTGCAAATGCTGTTTTGTTTCACTGAAACAGTGACTACAGCAGCCTGCTGCTTCATCCTGCAAACAGCAGACTGCCAGTAGACACTCCCTCACCTTTCCCTCTCTCCTAATCACCAATTAGGACTCCATTAGTCTGGCCTGGCAGCTCATTTGCTCTGGAGGCGGCTGAGGGGGCCTGGTGCGTGGGACCTCTGCCCGCTGTGTTCCGCCCCAGCGACCACAGCATTGCGCTGCTGTCACGGTAACGCTGCCACCACGTCTCCCTGTTACACAAGTGAAAGTCCCTTTTCTCCTCCCTCACCACTTCCTGCCTAACAATGCTGTGCCGGGGAAATCCTCTTCCACACTGGCAGGCTGCGCACACGCTCTCTCCCTCTGAGGAAAGCCAGGGATGCGGGAGGGAAGCGAGGAAGGGATCAGCTAGAGGACAGTCGACGCAAGTCTGTGGAGCCACTTGTTAGGCACTTCATTAAACGTTCGTCCCCACGGTGAACAGGTGAAGTGGGACCCTTATTAACTGAGTAGGGAGACATCCTTCAAGAGCTGGGAGATGACTTACAGCCCCGGTGCCAGATGCCTGAGATGGCTTGCGGGGAACAGGGGGAAACACAGGACAGCCAGAGACAGAGGCGGGTGGGGAGTTGCGGAAGGAGTTTGATGAGAGAGGGAGCAGGGACCAAGTCACATTCAAAGCACTAAACAGCTCCTTAGCAACACTGTGGAATTACCCTACTGGCATGCAAGACAAGGCCCAAAGCTCTCAGGAACTTGTTAAAGCCGCCGACTCCCTCCCTCCCTCCCAACTCTCTAATGTCACACCAGAGGGTCTCGGTCAAAAGTTCAGTGCGTGCATATGTAAAAAGGTAGTTGAGTGCCAACGGCAGTAGACAAAGAATGAGATGGGGATACATGCCACTGAAAAGTGTGTGCACATGTTTGTGTGTCAAGTCTATGTGGCTGGGTGTGTTAAGGTGTGTGTTTCTGTGTATGAATAAGACAAACCTGATCCAAGTGGGAGTCATCCCGCTTGGATCAGGAAAAGTTAACCCTCAGGCCATTAACAGACAGGTTTAATCTAATGCTGACTGTATGTTAGCGTCATCTGCGTTTCTCTTCCCCCTGCCTTTTATTTCCACTCCTCATCACTCAAGCTTGTTGCACGATGAAGAAATTTGACCAACTCGCAGTCACAGCGCAAGTGCTCGATGAAAGCACAAAACGATTACACTGCTTTTCCGTAAGGTGTGTAATGTGTTTTAAATATTGTGCTTGACTTGCTCGACTACCATACCTTCTTGAACCCATTAAGGATATATAATCACTGCAAGCAATCTTGTCAAGTGAGTGCAAAACAAATCAAATATAGCTAATGTATATTTTGGCTTTCTCTGGTTTCATTTTGTTATCACATTTCCAGTATGCTGGCATCTGCAGTCTCTAATCTCCATGGATCCCAGGAGCATGTACGAGCAATTAAAACAATAACATCTTTACGTCCCTGCAACCAATAAACAAGCTAATGTCACTGCTCCATAAGGCACTTAGCGTCTGGGGCAATACCCCAGCTGGATTAGAACAGAGCTGTGTGCTTTCAATACCCCACCGTAAAAAAGGGTTTAAAGAAATGCATGCACTTTATTAAAGAGACTCCAAGGAAATTATATCAAATACATAACTAAGACAACACACTGAAGTTTGGGTGTAAATTCAGACAGCATCCCATTTAAACTGAGGTTTATTTGTCAACACTCATTCCGCATAGTTAGTGTCTTGGGACACTTCTTAAAGTAAAGTTGTCTTTGAAATATCTGCCACCAGTAGTTATTTCAACCTTTTAATTAACCAAACCACACTTACAATAGCGATAAGTGTAACTTACTTCAGTTTACTGCCATGCAATCTAGATATTACACCACCTCAGTGTCAAAGGGATTCAAGGCGAAACAACAGCCATTGGTCAATGTATATGGACAAAATCCAATGGCCCAGCTTTGCCACTAGTCCGAGCCTGAGGCCTGGAATCTAACGAGAAATGTTTGTTGAACTTTTGTGGTGCTGACTGGGCATTGGCAAGGGAATCTCCAGCCCTAACCTCTGGAGGGAGCAATGGGATCCCACACAGCCACAGGTGCCATCTGGGCTTGAACCTGAGAACTTCCCTGTGCTCAACCGCACCACAAGCCCAAGGGCAAGGAAGTCCTTTCCATGAGTCAGGACATTTTTCCTGCTAAGCCTGAAAATAAGAAGAGAAAAGCATTGGGGGGCATGTGTACAAGGTTTATATTATGGAAAGAGAAATGGAGAGAAATACTGGTGTTAGTAAGAAGAGAGAGACGAGAAGTGTGTGGGACCACGTCTCCAGTTCCTAATATGTTGCTTTTATTGGCCTTGCCCCAAAGGTTTAACAGTGCTGTCCTGGGAACAGTCCAGTACCTTCAGTTTCCTCTTACTCCGGCAGGCCATGGATTTACCCTCACCCCATTCTCTCTTTTCCTTTTCAGATTACATTTTATTCTCTGTTATACGAAAAGGTCTGATGGAACTTTCCTTTACCCCAGGTAAATAAGCCACGCAGCTGGGCAAACAAAACCTTAACCTAGCACCGGTGTCAGTATAAAAATTGGGTAAGGGGAGACAGAAAGACTTATAGAGAGGGAGTTCGATACAGGAAAACTGTGCGTGAAATCTAGAAATCTCGGAATAGTTGTATTCATTTACACTGTCCACAGGCACTGTGCGCACACGCACGCATGCATGCACACACACACACACCTAGAGTTTCAGGTTATGCTCTGGGCTAGATGACAAGCTCCACAGCCTCCAAGGCCAGGTTATGCAATCTTCTGCCTAAGTGATGGGAAGAGCGGGCCAAACTGAGCTCAAGTGGGCCCTTAGGAAATGAACAGAATGTGAGACAGAAATTCAGTCAAGACAGACGGAGGTGGATCTTGAAATCTTCTTTTTTATAAGCACATGTTTACAAGTTATGTATTAAGAGTCTCTGTTTCCTCCACTACCACCTGATGTTACGGGCCTGAATGGCCGACAGTCCTACAATTAATCCGAGTGATTTCCTAAACCAACTTAGACTCGTGGCCGTCCAGCAAGAGAGGCGCCTCACACCACAAGGCACAAACACCAGTCTACAGCAACACAGCTCTACATTATTTAATGCTATGACCTCAGAAAAAAAAAAAAATCAGTATGACGGACAGTGAACCCCAAGTTTTCCACCAGTACTACAAAAGAGGATTTGTGTAGGGACAGACCTTACACTCATCACATCGCACTTCAGTATAAAGTGGTAGAATAGTACGTATTGTAGGCAAGAGTATTTTCTGTGTATAAAGAAGCCATTGGAAAATGCATGATTTCATCAGTGGAGTATAGGCTCTGATAATCACTTTACTACTGTACCTAATTCAGCGATAGTGTTCTATTTAACGTTAGTGGTTAAACACTTGCTTTGTTACTCTGGTGGGTGGGTGGGGACCCTCATTGGAAAAAGTAATGTGTTGTCTCCTCCTCAGCTCTAATCTATGGATGATCTCCTTGTGCAAACAAACAAACAAACCATCATGAAACATAATTGAGCTGCCATGAATAACTACCAGTTGAGAACATATGACGATTTAAAGGCGATCATCAAGGGCTAAACCTGCTGGACCTCTACTACAGCGGGTGAGCTCATGAATTGTAAATAGGCAAGTGGTAATAAGGTCTGCAAGAAAATGAATCATGCTCGGCTATTGTGGACACAAGGTAAAATAAGAGTCTTGCCTGCGATCTCTGAAAACAAGAACACACTAAATAGCACCAAGACGTTCACCCTAAAACAAGCGGGCCATCAGAACAAAAACAGTTTTAAGAGAGTGAAATTCAGGAAAATATTTAAAAGGCTTAGACAGTGCAGAAAATGATTTCAAGTAACAGTAAGACTAGAAGACAGGCAGGGAGCTGGGGGATCATGAAAGGGAGCACTGGGAATAGCTCAGCTTTTTGCTAGAAGACCTCAGAACTGGGCAAGTGCTGTTCCTTACACAGTCTATCCTGCCAGGGAAAATATTTTTATTCTGAATGATGGATGTAGTGCATATAGTCCTGTTTTTACTTTTACGGGTTAATTCTTGTTTTCAGTTCTTCATGGCCTTGTTTCAAAGGTTGTCTTAAAACATGGCTGTACCACACCGATAGGAGATTATCACCAGTGGTGGACGGCTCCTCTCTCTTCGCTGCAGGAAGGAGAGATATAGAAGATCCTTTGTACCTACAGTCATCGGTCTTTTTAATTCTAAATGGTAGATGAGCTGCTGAACAAATGAAGTTTCCTTTGGGGATAAAAAAAAAAAAGTTATTCTCCCTTTTTACTTACTTTTGGATGATCTGAAGAAAATGTTATGATGTACAGAAATCTTCAGAATGATCAGAAATGTAAAACAAAAAAATGACACGTTTTCCAACTGTGAATATGATAATACTCAGGAGGATGTATGTAGTTCAAAAGTGCAAGAAAACAGTCATCTACCTAATGAAAGCCGATGTGAAATAAACCAGTCGCCTTATTCATTTTCAGTGATGAAATCTGGATATTTAATCTTCTTCTATTGTGCTGCTCATAACTAAAGACCAAGAAAAACATTTATTATTGTTATGTTGGGGCCAACAGTGTGACCAACAGAACTATGACAGATACAACTAGATAACAGACTTGTGTAAGTCACAAAACAAAAACGAGAGAACTTGCAGTGTATATGCAACAGATGGATTTGTTTAGTACCTCTAGGCTTGTTCATCTGTTCACAGCATCACTTCTGTATGTGAGCATGAATTAGTATAAAACAGAGATAAACGCAAGCTTGCAGGCACACAAGTGGAGCCAGTGCCAGAGAGATGGAACCAGACTTAGCGTTGGCAGAGCACTGGGATGTTTTCACAGCACATTATGTTTGAGTACACATCAAACATGCCACGCGGCGCCCTTTGATTGTCTCTGGTGAAGCTGCTTTCTGACAGGTGTTAGACAGGGTCCCCGGGTAGAAAGGCGAGCATGCTGTAAACACACACACATAATGGCACATCTCACACTTGGCAAATAGAGAGATGACAGGACTTCCCCGATGATGTTTATGTTGAGGCTAAGTTTGTGAAGGCAACACAAAAGACATGCTACTAATATACTGTGATCTCATTATTGTGGGAGTATAACAGTGTGAAGCTTTTAACGGGCACACTGGTTAACAGTTGAATTCCTCTGAGTAACAGCTTTCAAAATGTTTGAATGAAACTCACTACATAACCCCAGCTACCTCTTAACAGCAAAAAGAGGCTGGCTGCATATTGGATAAGTAGTGCGGCTTTCTTTTGGCCAGCCTCACTGCCTCACACAATAAAAGCAAAAACCTGTTTAACATTGATTTGATGAGAGTAGGTTTACACTAAACAGACGCCAAACAGAAAGAGCAGACCAGACCACATATATTGAGTATTTTTTCAGTGTCTGTTATTACTTTATGTTCAGTTCAATACATCTCGTCACTCTGTGCCCGTTTCCATTTCCTCATCATCTCAGACCACAGTGAGGTAGATATTAGACAATCTTCTAATTAACAGTAAAACCACAGTCTAGTGGTCACATGTGTAATTTCTCCATAGGACACATTCCCCCATCCCCAGTGTTCAGTGTGTGGAAGCTATGGGCTTTAATCGTATTGCCCCTTACGCTAGAATAACTGTGAGTACTTTCTTGGCAAAGGCATCCACAGCTCAAGGGTTACTGCATGGTCGATCCTCCAGCGAGGTCCTTTCCATTCTGATTCAATCAATCTTTATTCCATCCACTGCCAAAATCAATTGCACTCCGCCTGGGATGCCTGGTTAAAATGTGGGGCGGCGCAGAATCAGGCAGGGTATTCCGTGCTATGGCCGTATCTCAGTAAGCTGAAAGGATTCCCTCAATCAGTATACAGTGTATGAACTTTTGTGATCATTGCTAAATTTTAGGGGTTTTGGTATTTGTTGGGTTGAATTAGTTAGGTGTTTGGTGTATACAATCACTAGATTGTGTTTGATAATACTGAACTGCTGTATGTTCCAGTTCACATTTTTTTTGCTAATTTGCCATCACTTCAAAATGAATTTCAAAATAAAACAGAGAGACTGACAGCACATCAAATTACTGATTTCCTCTTATCCTAATTCCTGGATTTCCAGCCTATACTAAATAAATGCACTAGAAATTAAACTCTTATAGGTGCAAACTGATATGTTTTGATACACAGTCTGTACTTACAGGAGCTTATAGCTAGTTCTGGCCAGGCCTAAGTGCTCTGCTTCCCTCAAACTGTGTAGTTTCCTTGTAGCAACCTTGTAGTTTCCACCCCTGCCTGGTGTAGACACACTGGCCTCTTCATACCAGGCCCGCAGCCACCGGCAGGCACCTGGCAGCTGAAAAAATATGAGGCCTACTTAATGAGTTCTTTAAGAGAGTTGGAAGTGGCTGGTGTGCATGCTCCAATGCATAGAGTTATTGAGATAACCATGTGGCAGCAGGCCTTCCACCACAGGCTTCAGCTCTGAATCGGGACCAACACTGAAACTACAGAGGAAGATGTAGATAATGCTTTTTACAAGCTGCTCTTATAACTATAACCTTAATGAGTGGTTTGTTTAGCTCGTAAACCTTGTAAATTTTTTCATAGTTTCCAATTCCAGTTCAAATTACTGCTCTACTTAAAACTGCAGTTCATCTGTACGTGGAAAATAAAACAGGTGGAAACTGTACGAAATCAACAGTAAAATAAATGAAACTACAAATTCCAGACCAGTGCTAGGTTATCTTTATGTCAATAATTGTTCATTTGTTCATTTACCCAATGTAGTCTTTGGAGGTGATGTAAGTAGTGTTATCTCGCATCAACCAACAACTAAAATCCTGGTCAAAATCTGTCTAAATGTCAATGTGACCCTTTGGAAAACAAATATGATGTGTATGATTCTTACATATTATTTATTCATAACTCTTATACTTTCTTGCTTTTCTTGCATATCTACAATATCTAACCAGCTCCTGCAGTTAAAGATGAAGTGATGGAAAGATGGAGAAGTCTCTTTGAGGCAAGGTAATGACTGCCCCTGCATTTAGCTGCTTTGCAGCAACCATCCCATATGGGAAAGGAGGGCAGATAGAAGAGGCTATTGGCCCGCATCCAACACAAACACGGCCTTGAATACATAGTACACAGCTCTGCCAAAACACTGGTTCTCTGTGAAGGCAGAAAAAAGAGGGATAGGAAGGGAGGAGGAGAGGAGACTTGATTAGGAAACCTTAATGGGACTACCCTGTCACATTGCATGGGTGTCTGGGCCATTGTCCAAAGCATTACTGACACTGCACTTAAGCAACAAGGAGAAGGTGAGGATCATGCAACTGCTGTACTAAGACACTTTCCAAAACTCAATTCTTCACTTACTCCCTGTATGAGTCTAATTACATTATTCACATAATTAGCCTTTAAAATAAACTGGAGGTGAGGCAGCACTTTACTATACAATGCAACTATCACCAGTGACATGGGCTAAGTAACCTACGTAATCAAATGCATGTCTGATAGTTCTTTACCGTGTTAGAAAATAAGCCGCATATTCTTTAAACGATATTTTCATTTTTATGTTACTGGCAGTGTCTTGTTGTGGAGAGAAAAACAAACAGGAACCGCACACCATATAAACTGGAATTTCAACCACTTAAAATATAATCACATCGACACATATTCAAACAATTACACAAGTATTTAAAGTGTGGGCATCTAGATGGCTAATTTGGCCACTTTGATTTTCCTGTTCCTGAGTCTAAAAGCAGAATGCCAATCTCCAGTGCACAGATGAAATGCATTAGGTGACTGGACAGCCCAGTGCAGGTTCACTGCCAGCTGGGAATGATGAAGGCTAAGGTGTGGCCCCACAGCTCTGAAACCTTCATACCACACTTCAGAAATCAAATAGCCAAGACAGAGTGTTCCAGACAGGTGAGGCAGGAGTAAAACAAAAATTACAGAGCACATTATAGTATAACAACCAAAAATTTATAAAAATACCTGTTTTTTTTTTTTTTATGTTCTCCGGTTCTCCTTTGTGTACAAATGTGTTGAGTAACAGCAATTGTTTTTGGCTGGGAATGGCAGCGCACTCCTAAAGCAAACTGTGAGATACAAGATAAACAAAGTTAAATGAAAGGGGGCGAAAAGAGCGTAACTCAGACCATGGTAATTGCTCATTTGTAACCCAAAGCCTGGCTCCCCTGGTGGAGGCAGTGGAGAGAGTGATGGGGTGTGCTAGCTGTGGCCCAGTGTGATTGGGTGCTCTGAGCCAGTACACCCCTCACTCGGTTTCCAGGATGGTTTGCTTGATTCGAAGAGTGACCTTGAGCGAGACAGTGCTCCTCTTTCGTTCCTGCTCTCCTCCCTAAACCATCTTTTCCCTCCCTCTGTCTAGGGAGTGAAAGCTTTGCCAAGCCACTGTCAACACAAGAGCTTCAGGGGAATTACAAGCTGCCCAAACCAGGGCTGTTTCGATGAATGAGACTAGTGTCCTCACTCCTACTGTGTTTTTATGCCTCCATCCCTATGTCATCATGCTCCAGCACTGTGTTCAAAACCTAGGAGCAGGTAAGCATAAACCACCTAACAACAATGCCCCCCTCTGATGGGATTCCTTTAGGCAAAAAAAAAAGCCTGTCCAGGAATAAACTTTTGAAGAGGGTCAGTAAGTACAGTAAAATAAAGCAGTAAAACGACATACTTTTTATTTCTGTTTAACTGTATGTGTGTGGTTGCATCTGGCCAGAAATTCTCCTCTTACCCTTCTCCACACCACTGGCAAAACAGTGCCAGTCCCTGTCAGGACTGTCAGGACCGTGGTGGTAGTGGTGGTGGTGGTGGTAGTGGTGGGGGTACAGTCATTGGAAATGTGAGGTTAAAGAGGAGAAACGGGTTACAGCTCCACTTCGGCAAAAGATAGAGGTGAGTCTGTCAGAGAACAAGACATTTCATGTGGATTTTCTGCGTGGATTTACCTCCGTTTGTACTGTCAGTTATAATGACAAATACAAAATTATGCATGTTTAACTTAAAATTCTTCGACTTGTAGTTATGAAGCCTGAATGTGAGCCCTTCAGCCTCAACTGAGTAAATCTTATTCCAATCCAGTCATTTCCTAATTAGAGACAATTACAAAGTAAAGGGTGCTATGAAAGCAAAGGAGACAGCTTGGAAGTGAGAAAGAGCAGCAGCCCTCAGCCATACAGTAACACTGAGTCAGTAATGAAGAGTACAGATAACTAATTCATGGAACAACCATAGACACTGGAAAATGTAGCCCCATGATGACAAAATAATCACAGGATGACAAAATAATAATAGGAAAGAGGAATCATCCTGGACAGGCCTTAAAGCCCCCTAGATTTACTCCATCATATCTTTTAACATGTATACACTGCCGTAAGCAGAAGGAGCCATTTCCACTGCTCTGGAGCACTGTCTGCGTTTACATGAGGATTAAGGTTTGGCTGTCATGTCAGAATCCAATGCGAAGCCTTCTATAACAAACTGAAGTAATTAACAGCTCACTTCTAAGGCTAACCACTTTCATCTAGTGTCCTATGGAGCTTCCCAGGAGTGAAGACCTTAACAAATGGCTTTAATAGGCAGACCTTCATAATGTAAACCCATAGTCTTGTGGGACAGCTCACAGCTTTGACCACAGAGCAAATATGAGTAATTTGTATACAAGTCAGCTGGGAGCCATAACAACCGCACTGGGAGGAATTACTTTATGTAATTACTTGAGAAAATATCTTGGTAAAACACATGCAAGGCTATGTCATGCTATGAAAGAGAAAACAGAGGAAGAGACACATAAGGAGAAAGAGAATGAGAAAGAGCGGGGAGATTATGTGATCTATCCCTGTGGTGGTTAGGGCGCTCGGTGGAGAGGCTATGAGGCAATCACAAAGGCTCTTCAAATGCATCGAGCAAATTTACTCACATGGAAAATTAAGCAGAGACGGCATTCTGTCCCCCTAAAGACTTTAAGATATATGGCTGCTTTTCTAATTATCATGGGTCAGGTCCTAAATTGAGATATGTTCATATACCAGTGATTTCAACGTAAATCTTCCTCTATGTGTGATGATTCTTTCAACAGCA
>OMNW01018782.1:0-13155 GCA_900303245.1 Selene dorsalis | reverse complement strand
CCTGTTTTCTCCTCACCCACTGGTAAACATTTCATCACTCCTCAAGGAGAGCCATAAAACACAGTCACAGCTCAGTGGATGATGCGCCAGGAATCCACCGGCACATAGTTATGTGCTTAGAGGGAATGGATCAGTCCAGATTTCAACAGAAGGAAGAAAACAAAAAATCTACGCAAGCCTTTAATTTCGAGCGTAAGATGAGGTGATCCCTACAGCAAAAGAGAAAAACGTGTCAGACACAGAAGGAACGAGAGGAAGGGTGTAATGTAATGTGGTGTTCTTGTTGCCTAGATACTGGGAAAAAAGGGTGGTCATCTCATCTTATTGTTAGGTATTTGATGTTTAAATTGAAATCCACATGTATTTTCAAAGCACACAATCCCCCGCCATGCATGTTTTTGGGCTGGGGGAAGCCCGTAAAAAAAAAAAAAACACAACATTGCATTTCCTCATAAATGAGACAGTTGGGTAAATAAAATGCACAACATCTCATCTATCAACATCTATATTTACCACAACCGTTTTCTCAAGATGTTCATTGTGCATCAAGACGAAGTGTGGGATGCTCATACGGATTAACGCAACTTCCCCCGAACAAACAATCCAATCTTCCCCCAAGTCTCTCAATGCTACACATTAAGATTGGGACTTTGCTTGCACGCTGCCTCTCACTCGTGTGTGAAGTGCTGATTTCTTGCTGCTGAGCCCAGAGGAGAAAGGAGCTCATTACGACCTCTGAAAGATTTACGAGCTATTACAGAATGACTCCAACTGTTCATTTACTTAGATGTGCTTTTATTTGTTTACTTCTGTATTAAAGCACGGATTAAGTGATTAAAACTAAACATAATGAAGGTTGTTGTTCCTCTTGGTGGGGGAAGAGGACTGCTGTGTACCTCTGTACCTCACGCTCGCGAGGAAGTGGGATGTGAAGCCGGCGCGACAGCTTTATGGCGGGAGTAAAGCTTTACTGAGAAAGGGAAATCATGTGCTAAGCCGTTAAATTAGCATCTAAAGTGGACAGTCTTAATTTCTCTCAGTCAGATGGAAATGTCAACAGTAAAGAGGCACGGGGAACCTCTGTGGAATTCTTACCTTGTCTACTTTGATTGCTATAGCATTTTCTTGAATTGTTGTTAAGCTGATCACAGACAACTGTTTCCGTTTTGTAAGCGGGGACAAATTTACATTCTAATTTGCTGGTACAAAATTAGAGTTTTGATAAACTGGCTTTTGAGAGTCCTGAGGGATGTCCATTTTCATTTAGTGTAATTGTTTCTCAGTCGTGTGTAAAGAAAATAACTTCTCACCAGTCTTGTGGGACACTTGATCAAGGACTGCAGGCTGTTTGGTTACATATCCTTTTAAAATGGAGGTTTTACATCACTGAGGATAGATTCAGTTGAAAAGAAGATGGGAAAAAAAAAAGCTCTTACGGCTACTAACCTCTGCAGTGCTGCAACAAGGAACGGGTCATTCCAATCAGCACGTCAAAATTAGCTACAGTACCATTCTGTGGGGTGCATCGTCAAGAAGATGTAAAGACCAGTAGAGGAAATTCAATCAGTTTTTTCATTAAATCGACATATGAAACTTCCATTCAAATTCACTGATGTTGTTAGGGTTAAGTTTGGGTTAGGATTACAGGGTCAGGGTTTGGTAACCAGAGTGGCACCAAGCTGTTAATGGTTCTCAGATCACAACCAGTGATGGTCACAGCAGGTCATGGTGACTTCTGTAAACAGTCCAAATAGGTAGGCGGGACTAAGTTGTATAATTGAACGGTATGACATTACCCATACAGAGAGGGGAAGGAGGTAATGATGGATAATTCTGTCTTATTACAAATTGGCTCTTATTTATTTTTTCAGTTTTCAACATCACTTCTAGTAGTTAATTGCAGAGTGCTGGGAACACAGCAGCACTGCTACAGACAGACACTAAAATTGTTGGTAATAATCTAAGTAAACTGTGTGTGCCCACAACTGCTAAGTCAAGGTGGACTGAGGAGGTCTGCAAACTCTATCAGCATCTACATCAGCATACATTTTCAACATATATGATGTCCCTGTGCACATGGAGGTTGATCTGCCATCTGGTGAGTGCAGTGATGTTGCTATCAGCAGGGGGGCGGACTATGACTATGAAACTAAGATGAAAGTTGTATACCAGTGGGGACAAACAAATAAAAAATCAGATTGGGGAAAAAAAAAAAGAAAAGAAGAAGGATGGAGTCAGTAGGAGGATGGTGGAGGGAAGAGGAAGGAGCAAGAGAGGAGGAAGAGTGGGTAGAGAGAAATGTTATAACTCAGACCTGCTCTCTGGGGTAAGGTCTCTAAATTACAGTGAGATGTGGACAGCTTGTCAATGCCAAGGCCTGAGCCAGAGCTGTGGAGCAACACCACACATACCACCCTCTTTTTTATAAGCCCAAAGCCCTCGTGCTATAAGTCAGACCCTATCTATCCATCCATCTATCTATCTATCTATCTATCTATCTATCTATCTATCTATCTATCTATCTATCTATCTATCTATCTATTAAATCATTGTTTTCTTTGCTGACTCCAGTCCCAAACCTCCATATGTTATTGCCAAAGCATGGCCCTCCATACATACAGCTAACACCCACAGACCTCTACTGAAGCAGAAAATTGGATGGCCCATCCAAATTCGATGCTGGACACTTTCCCTCCCCTTTTTTTGTAGCGAAAGAAGCACTCTGTGCATTAGCAGAGGTCCACCTGCCTCTTCACTTGATAGCTACAGTGACAAGTGGCTTGCATAAGAGTTGACTAGGGTGCTTTTATGGTTCATGAAGCCTTCACCTTAATGATTAGTCCTCTGCGGCCGTTGTTAAATTAAATATATTAATTTGTCTTGAAGATTCTGTGGTGGGATTCTGCATAGACATAACAATGAGTGAGCCCTCTTACAAGATTTATTTCAAATGCAACCCCTCTGAGCATGAGTTCAATAAATGCCATTTTTCCCATTGCGGGGGCTTACATTAAATCAATAGGATGACCTCTGTGTAGACATTGTGTAGCTACTGAAAATTAAAATGGATATTAGCTTTGGATCAGACGTTGTTTATCTGCGTTGCTCAAGAGGATATCTAGAAAATATTGAAAGTGTGTTGCTGCTCTTATCCACTGGCTCAGAAAGTTTGTTTTAGAGCTCTGCATAAAGAACAGACAGGAGGAGGGCGTCCCAAAGAATGATCAGAAAATATTTCACTTTGTCAAACATTAACCCATTAATCCCCAAAATATGGACGTATCCAAATCCTGTGTAATCTGTGTTATTTTTAGTTGTGTAGGATGAAGGCCGACTGAATTAACATGTTCATTGTCATGTATGGTGTATTGCGCATGATACAAATGTACACAAATAAGTGTGGGTGTGTGTATGTGTGTGGGTTACACGGTGGTATTCGGGTGAGCACTGTTGCTGCTCAGCAAGAAGTTTCAGGGTTCGATTCTCTCAGTGCAGTTTAGCCAGATGGCTAAATGTTCAAAGGATCTTCTATATTTCTCTGTCCTGCAGCAAAGAGAGAGGAGCTGCTTTCCTGGTCCATCAAGGTGGCATGAAGTGGATGATCCAAGCCGTCCAGAATGGCCTCCACCACCCTCAGTGTTCATCTCTCCACCACATCCCTCAGTGAATCCATCAGGGAAACATGATTGAACTCTCGTGACATCATTAAAAGTGCCCCAGGATGTTTAGTCTGTATCCTAGCAATGACTTCATGGAGAACTTCAGATGGGACTTCAGCAGTATCCATTGGGTGGGATGTACACAAGTGTAGTTATGATTTCTGAGTCTTCCCCAACATCTCCAGCTTTTCATCACTCTTGTTGGGCAGAGAGTTGATATTTCCCATGATGACTGACGGCAGAAAAGACCGATCTCCACTTCCATGCCTTCATCTTTGCACCAGCAACACTGCAACCATGAAAACACCTCTTCATCTCAGCTGGAACAGGGTGGCATCCTCCAGATCTGCTCCATTTTCAGTGAAAGAAGCTCCTCTCCTGAAGAATCTCCTCTCCCCACCGATAGTAGGTAATGAATCTACACCTATGACTATAGGGATTACGGCAATTGGCAAATTTGCCAAAATGTTGAATTACTCCTTTCCTTTAAAGGAGCAAAGTAGAGAATATGAGACAAAGCCTATGAATGTGTATGCTTATATATGGAGTGTTAACCCCCTGGTCAAGTGCCTTCAAAATGTTTATTTATTGTCTGACGACTACCACCTCTAAAGGTGCGACCAGAAAGTAAATGTAACAATTTGGACTAAACATGTGACCCCTGTCCTTTTTTTAGTGACAACTGTTTTTCCCCTAGAAATGTAACTGTAGAACAACCAGTAACATTTATAGAGCCTGTTGTACAGTAATAAAGCAATTCCACACATCTTCTATTCACTGTCTATTCAACTAGCTTGAAGTAACTGGGAACGGAGTGATTCAGTTTTCATGTCACTTTCTTAATCATTTCAGATCATATGGGCAAAACCATATTTTATATTTGGCGGAAAAATTATAAATTTATATCATGAGCGATAAATCATACATGACAATGCATATTTTTTCGCTGTTTGGCTTGCAGCAGTGTGGCCAGCTACAGCAGACTTCGCAAGAACTGTCTCCTCTGTCTTGTTGAGTTCTCCAAGATCTCTGTCTTCATTTCCAGAGCATGCGTGTGTTCTGTGTGGAGTATCAATTATTTACTAATCATGCGACTGTTAGGGAAAAAAAAAAAAAATCAGCATGTCCAACGTAGAAGACTGGAGCAAATAATTGGAACACATAATTTAATACATGACTGATTCTGCTGCTGTGTTCAAAAAGACCATCAGGCCCTGCTGTTTTGCTGCAGGTATACATCTCTATTTGTTCAATAATTCAACCACCGAAATGCTTTATTTAGTAGAGCCCCTCAGCTCCATCTAATTCTAATTTCTGCCTTTGGAGCGTGGAGACAGTATTTATAATGGCAAAAGAAAACTCCCCACATCCAGAGTGGTGGTGGCGGCAATGGTGACTCACAAACATCCACACCCACATGTTTATGGAAAAAAGGCAAAATGAGAATCGACGAGTCGGGTCTATGCATCTCTGCCAAAATATTCCAGTAGGATTCATCATTTCCAGGATATCGAGGAAGAAAAATGGCGGCGGGCTGCGGGCCTGCCGTTTCTTCCCGAGCCAGCCATCAACCAGCTGGAGGACAGTCAATTAGCTTGGCGCCCCCCTCCTCTCAGCACGCTGCTAGTTCCCTAAGTGTCAATCAATGTAGATAGCTGTCAATCACAGGGAGAGTCAATGAAGAAAAAAGATTCCTAAGGAATCCCATAATACCCCTGCTGTGGATAAAGGCAGTGTGAATGATTGGAGATGTTGGATTGGTGCGTCTGGTCTGAGGCCTGTTGGCTCCTTGCCTCACCCAGCCGCTGTCATTCTGAGTCCGCACCCCCCACCCCCTTCCTCCAACTCCCCGCTGTCTGTTCTCATGCTCATTTACAGTCAGCCTGTGTTGTTTTTTTATGCGATCCATTCTCTCCAGCCCTGCTACAGGCTTCAGCGCTTCTGTGGTGTCCAGCTCCCTCTGAGCAGAAGGAGTTGGAGACGGATACCTGCTGAGTCAAGCAAAGCTGCTCCATCACCGGCCTGATGCACCATAAAGGACCAACAAAGGACGCCCAGAACCTATAGCAGTCTCTCAGGGATCCCACTTTGTTGTTTTGACTAACAAGAAAGGACAGCATAGGAAAAAAAATGAAGTGGAAAGTGTTGAAAACAGTCTTGCTTTGCAATGCTTTTGTTTGAAGAAGTTTTGAGCTTTAGGAAAAAGGATGCTGCAGACAAAAAGTGTTTGATCCCTCACAAGGTGCATACCGGGTTTAGTCGTGTTAGACACTAATGGACTTAGTTGTAAAACTGACTTTCAGCTGTGCTGGAAATTGAGAAATATTGCCTATGTCAGCAAACAAGAATTAGGCAGAAGAAAATGAATGGACACGCTCGGTCTTTGACTACACAACTGCTTCACTTTTTTAGAGTACATCGTTGAACCCTCCTACCTCAGTGCTGCCCAGTTTAACCATCAACTTCTATTTCTGGTGTCTGAGTACTCTAAAAGCAGCAATGCTCTTGAGTGAGTGACTTGTTCAGGAGTATACAGATTATATAGTACAGCTTCCTGGGAGGTGAAGCTGCTATCAATTCATTTCATCCACCTACATTTTCAAAGAAAGAAAAAAAAATGCATTGAATTATACAGACTTGTGTTAAACAAAACTTAACTTGTGTCATCTGAATCCCAGTATTATTCATTTCTGTAGCTTCCCTCCTGCTGGGCATGTACAGTATACCTCTCTATATATTTAGACCCCTGTAGTGTAATGATATAATGTACCCAGTGTTATGCTGCCTACGTAGATTTTTTTTTTTCATTTATATTTACCTAATATCTGCAAATGCATTCAGTCTTAGTTCACAAGTGCATTATCTAAAGATGGTGTTTGTTTTAAATACTAGTCTGTGGTATGCAACAAGCTAAGTTGTTGCCAGAAAGTAATAAACTCCTGGTATAGTGGACTTTGTAACTGGGTCCCAGTTTAAATTGAAAATAAAACTGAAAAAAAAACAAAGTGTCAAACTAAAAACCTGACAAAGCTGAAAAAGAGGGAAGCGCACCACCAGCAGCAGCATGTGGGACAGCAGTGTCCACGCTCCTGCTTGAACGTGTAACATTTCTCATTCTGGCTGTCCCTGGCTTAGTGCAATGTACCCTATTAATAATACATGGCTTCACCCAGTACGTGGCAGACCAGGGGACTGGCATTCACAAAAGAGGGTTGTTTCTTAATATGAGCGGGTTATTCTCTCACTGAGGCCATATGGGTGCACGCAAAGGTGTCAGTGGGAGACTCATGATTCAGTAATTAGTCGTGTGCATATACAAACCATGTAGACAGACAAATGCGATAGAAGTTTAACCTTTACGGTAGATTGTATAAAAAAAATTTAAAAAAACATATCAGTATGCCAATGCTCCTTTAGATCAAACTAGAAATCTGTCACCCTCTCCTCCCTCAACGACTCTTTTCAAAAGAAATAAAACCCAAATTTCCCAGCCCTACTTCCATCAGGCAATTTTTTTGGGAAAATATGCAGGGATTTATTCAGCTTAGCCACGACAGAACGTGGCAGGGAACCTAAACAAGCTTAGAGAGGAAGATGGGAGACAGAGGGGAGACGAGGAGAGGGGAGGGGCCGCAGACGGCAAACTCGGCCCAAACTCCTTGAAGCATTTGAGCACCCACTCCCCCTGGAGAGGGGCTTAGCACCTGCCACACTGTTACACAGGATACACCTGGGGAATAAGAGTGCCTCTGAGACTGGGCGCAAGCTGAGTGGCACATTGAGGCTCTCCTTGTGCAGTAGAGGGTATGAGGGAGGAGGGAATGATGCAAGGAAGTGAGAAAGAGAGGAGAGAGCGTGAGAAGAGGGGTCATTATAATATATGCCAAGTCGCTTGTTGTTCAAAAAGTTCCCCAGAACAAGATTTTGTATATTTCCCTGCACAGTCTACCATTTATTTAACCAGCTGTGATATTGTTGAGTTTCCACCCTTCACCATCCATGTAAACAATTCTTAGAATACAAAGTTATTGTGCCTTACAAAGCCTTCAAATTTCCTTTTGTTAAAATGGAAATTGATGTTTTTAACCAGTTTAAAGGCTACTGTGGTATGTGAAAGGAAAAAAAATCAAATTGATTAAAATATGCCAAAAGAATGTGAGTTTGATAGGAATTTGAGAGTGAAGGATTATTGTGTGCCCTGGAGAGAAGTGCTTATCCCACTCAAAACCCAGACTTTGACTTAGAGGCTAGAATACAGTGACAAATTTAATTTATAATTGGTTAGAAGCCAGAGGATCAGTTTAAAAATGTAGTCTAGACGTTTCAGGTTGGTAAATGATACCGGCGATGTGGAAACCGCCTGCAGTCACCGTGTTGTTAGAATATTTCTCCGGCAGGTGAGGAGGGGGAGACGCTCCGCATGCAAGCATGATTTACCAGGGGGCTCGTTAGATGCACATCAAGTTTAAGCCTGTCATAGCCGAGCAGTGTACACCTCTGTGGTGCAAGGGGCCTGGGGCCTATGCTGTTCACCTCACACCTCGCTAATGGCCATCTGTGGTCATTATATCCCTGCAATGAGTCATACCCACGCTTCTGAATGCAGCCTCCGCTCCTCCAGGGCCGCCTCTGTGGGTTACTGTGCAACTCTGCCGCCATGGCCGCCACGGCCGCCGCCGTCGCCGCTTGTTGTTGTTCCTTACTGTGGCTGCTGTTACTGATGTTTATTCTCTCATTCTTCCCCCCTCAAACACACCGCACTGACCCACCAGTGTGCCTGCAGTCATGCAAGGCGTTGTTTATCTGCCAGAAAGATGGGTGAGATAAACACACACACGCACACGCGTCCACATGCCAAATATGGACTCTCTAATGGAGGATCCTCTCACGCTGTTTCTCCTCACAGAGTATATCCTTTTCATTCTGGTTCAATCCCCTGCTCTTACTCCACATCGCTTCTACTCAGCTCCTTCAATCTCTCTCTGTCTCTCTGCCCTCTCACTGGTATATCAGCCAGTATCTGGGTCCTGCTGTGGATTAGATCACTGTGGGTAAACCCATAGCGGTGTTCCATCAGGCCTGAGAATGGTGGGCCGTTTCATCAAGAAACCCATTCCTCATGTGAGAACTAATGCACTGTAGGCGAAGTCCTGACTGTGCCAGGGCAGGATATGTGGATTCAGCTACTGCTGCCCCCAGATAAAACCCCAGCAGCAAAATAAAAAAAAGAAAAAAAGTACAACCCATAAAGGGATGCGGGAGGGAAAAATTCATCGGCAAGCAACCCGGGGCAATGGCGACTTTATCTGTTTGTGTGCAGGGGCGGACAGCTACATTCCCACAATGTCTACATGGCCCTGCAGTGTGAGCATGCATTTATATGAGTGTATTTCAGTGTATGGACAACAGCGTCTCACTCACGTCTCAATATCAGTGCGTGTACATGCATTTTTTTCCCATCAAAGTTTTGGTTAAATCAGTTTAAGAACACCGGTTGATGAGGTTACAGGAGGATGCAGTGTATTTCAACTCCTCCCCACTAGTGGGCCGCTCCCAGCAGGATTTCCAGAAACTATAAAATCCAGCCGCCTTCCTGCGGTTTCAGTAATTACACCACCCATCAGGATGACGAGTGAAGACGAATACCAATGAGTGAGACGAGCGAGGACAACAAAGCTGCCTCAACAGCATGGGCTCTGATTTATATGTACGTGGACAAAGCCTCGTCATGAGCAAGGAGCCAATTCGGAACGATGAAACCACTCATGGTCAATGGAATACAACAGCTATTCCATACAAATGCAATTACACACTGTTCAGCTGTGGGAGGTGGGCAAGGCAAAAGAACCCCGTGAGGAGAAAACTGGATGTCAAATTAAATTTGACAGACAGGACTATTCTTTTATCTCATTTACTCTGCACAGATTTCTCATTCCAGCTCCCCAAACTGACAATTGTGGCATGTGGCCAATTTTTGGCAGTTGAGATAAGGACAGACGTTGCATGTGGGGGGGGGGACTGTGAGGCTATATTCTGTCATTCATTTCGGTTCAGAGGGGAACTTGCTTCTGTTTCGTGGGCGGTGGGGAGGAGCAGAACAAGCCATAGGAGAATGATGAGGCAGCAATCATACAGAACGTCTACCTGGCTCGGCCAGTGTTAAGCGCCGAGGCCTTCTGGGAGAGTGAAAGACTCAGCGGACGTTCTCTTAGACAGGCCATTATCTGGACCCCTTTCTCTAACCTTTAGGGCAGAGCAGTGATATCTCCACCCCAAGGGGAGATAAGAAGATAGAAAAATAAACGGAGACAGATAAAACTCAGAGAGTAGTAGGAAATCTGCATCCCTCGCTGGCAGAAGCTGTACACAGAGCAAGTCCTGTGTTTTCATTGAGAAATGGCTGCGGAGAGAGTGAGTGGGCATTGTGCCTCACTCTATCATCCAAACAACAGTATCTCTCTCAGGGAGTCCATCCGCTTCCAAACCACCCCTACTGGCTTTGGCTGTGGACAGATCTGCCAAGCCTTCTTGCCCGTAGCCGCCAAACACAGAATTATCCATTTCTTGCTCGCTCTCTCCTTCATTTCCTTCACTAACTTCCCCTTTCCTATCTCTCTCTTTCTCCTTCAGTGGAACGAAGCCACTGACAGGCAGATGGGCAGATGGGGATCGACAGTGTTCCCCAGGCCGAAAGCTAATTGGGAAGGACTGGAGAAGGATTTGGCGTCGCTGAATGGTCCTGACATGATGGGAAAATCAATGCGCACTTCCAGTGTATTTGCATCGCGCTGAATTGAGGGACCACAGCCTAATGTTGTCTCTGCTGGGAGTCATGAAGAGTTTTGTCTGAACTCTGACCCATCCATCTGACAACCCAGCTCAAGACTGAAATGAGTCTGGCTGAGCTGTGCATGAATCAGAGAGGTGGCATAACCAGTGTGTTTGTGTGTCCCTCTCAACAGCCAAGTATCTCCATAGAAAACATGAACAAAGAATCGCAACTGAACATTTTGACCATATGTACATTGGACACATGGGTAGTTAGGAAAACTTGAGTCAATGCACAAATGTATATATGCATACTTTACACCAGTTTAAATATTATGTACATCACTCTTTTAGGGTGTTTTACTTATTTACCATATATTTAAAGGGAAACACATAGCTGGCATTGGTGGTTGACTCAACAGTGTCCTCTGACCTGTGTTCCTCTCAAGTGACACTTGCCTCTTGATTGGCATTTAGCATCCAATGCAGTCAATACCAGTTTGCATTATTTCAGGTAAAAATCAGTGCTTCTAATAATGGTTGTATCAGAAACACATAATACAATCAATGAAGTGACGTTCTTTGAGTTAGAAATCTATGCACGTATTGATTAAAAGAGAAACTGATCAAGAAAGTGGCAACAGAAAAGACAAAATGAACTGACTGATTTTGAGAATGACTAATGTTTTGGCCTAGTTTAAGCCTGGACCTGATTGCTATAACCAAGATCTAGATTCTCTTGGCAGAGAATATCAGAGATTTGTGCCTTTAACGCAGTCTTACCACTAAAAGTTCTGCAGAGCAGCATGTTAGGTCTTGATTTGAACAAATCAGATTTTTGACACTAAAATTTAGAGACACTTAAACAATGAAGAAGAGATTTACATAATTATTAAAGCTGCCTTTGCCAGACTGCTAATCAAACTCTGAGGTAAAGATTTGGATCGCAGATGATTAATAATATATGATTCAAATGGAAATCAATATGTAACACATAAGTGCTTAGCCTCACTCCTCCATCCGCCCCCACCATCCTGTTTTCTGCAACGACTGCAAACTCCAAACGTCTCCGCGGAGTCATGAGACGTCATTCATCACTGGTTTCATACCATTAAATTCACCATGATTTGATTGCCTCACTGACATTTAGAAATGTTATTTACTATCGAAAATAAATATATATGTGATATCCAAGAAATGATTGAAACACAATATATTGATACCGCATAATAATCTGCTTCACTGAAGGTGAAATGGACCTCGATTATAACCGTCACCCAAAGTAAATACACCTCGAGAAGCAGCACAGTGCAAACGCTGGTCTGCCTCTACCTTGAGAAAGTGACTCAATGCCAGGGGGGGATGAAGAGGGGGGTGGGGGACTAGAATCTTTGCTCCAGAAAAAAAGCCCACCTGCCGCTCCTAAAATGAGAGATGGTGGAACATAACGTAAACGCACTGCCTTAAAATCAGCGAGTCTACAGGGGACTGTCTCTCCCTGCATGGAACAGATTGGCCTCATCATTTTCCAACTGCGTGACAATGGAAAAGTGGCCTCTGATTCTCCTCAAACTCATTTCTTCTTTCCACATCAGGTCTGATTGTGCTCAAAGCCAACAATGCCTCAGCAATACAAACCGCCAAAATGAGAAAAAAAAAAGAGAGAGAGGAAACTTTTGTATGGTGCTTTATGTTAGATCTCATGTGAATCAATGCCAACAGCTCCCTCTTATTAGGAAAGTGTTGATTCGCCCAAATTACAAAAGAAAACTGATTTTATCTTTGCTTTGCCACTTGTAACTATAGTGCTGTCCCAGCCCGCTGAGAATTTCTTGTTTTTAACCGCTGAGGTTTTGAGATATACGACTCTCTCTCAATGGAGTATGAACAGACTTATATTTCTTTTTCACAGCACTTAAAAATACATTAACACAAACTCTACATTATTATGTCTTTTCTTGAGAAATATCCGGAAAACCGAGTCACCTTCATTATATCTGGGTGGCAGTATAAATCTCAGAGACAGATACCTTAGACAGAGGTAACACTTCCAGATACCACAAAAAAAGGTAAGTGGCAACATATTTTCGTGTGTGTGTGTGTGATCTGAGTGAAGCCGCCCTTCACACACATACTCGCTACAATAATAACCGTGAGCTGGAGGTTTAGGATGTTCCCTTTTTTTTTTTTTTCAGCAACACTTATTAAACCACTTGGATGAGCTGAATCACTGCTGTGTGTCAGTATGCAGCGGCGCCTTATCCTTGATCACAGCGCTGATACATTTCATCCTGGGGATTTCATGGATAGCGCAGGAAACGTCCTGAACCCAATGGGTTGTTGTTATCTTTATAGACTGCCTTGGGATTTTAACCTTGTGCACTCTTTGTTCTGTTGGACAAAGTGGAATCTCCACCACCTCTTTTTCCCAGATCTTATCCAAACACAAATGGCCAAAAAAAAAAAAAAGAGAACTCAGAGCGTCTGATAATGTAAGAATGACAACTTGATTGTTTTGTCTTTGGCCAAGATGTTAAAGACAGATGTAAGACATTAGCAGCAGGACAGACTATAAATTAACTCTCACTGCCAGAATTAAAAAGCAACACGCAGAAAAAGATCTGAAGAGCAGAGGGACAATGAAGAGACAGAGATGCAACGTCACTCACAGCATGCGCAAGAAAAAAAAGCTCCTCTCATATCTGTAGAGAAATAGCACATCCCTGCT
>OMNW01018781.1:0-16441 GCA_900303245.1 Selene dorsalis | reverse complement strand
AAAATGCGGAAACGAATGAGGGGAAGACACATGATAGAAAGAGAGGTCGAGGAGATAAAGCAAGGCATGATGGAGGGAGGGCAGAGTTAGAGTCAGACAATGGAGGGAGGAGAAGATGGGGGAAAAAAATAGCAGAATGAAACCTGGAGAAACAGCACAGCATGGCAGGGGAACAAAGACGGGAAAAGAACGAGAAGCTGAGAAGGAGGTCAGGTCAATTGACAGCCCATCAGGGTTGCATTCCTGTCCCAGCATATTAATCCACACCTGCTTATAGCCCACGGAAGCACGACAGAGGCGGCTCAGAAACCGTGAGTGAATCCACTGTGGAATATAAACCTGTCAACGCTGCATCCGCCGCAGACCAACACGTGTGTTACCGTGGGGCAGCAATGATTCCTGACAGACCTGATTAAAGCATAGTTAAGCATGAAAAGACGTTCAAAAAAGGAAACGAATTTAGAGATCGATGTGATGCTCTCACATTTTCACGCCAGTCAAAGGAGACAATACAGGAGTGTATGTTGGCTCAAAGGTTATCTTTACTCTCGTGCGTGTGTGTGTGCATTTGCTCATTTCTCTGCGTTTTTTGTGTGTTTGCTTCGAGATTAAGTGGATCAGACGTTTTTAATCATGTCAGCTCGGCTTTACTTAGAGTAGAGCTCTTGCTTTGTCTGGTGATGCTAAGCTTTCTCCCTGCATTTGAATTCTGAACAGCGAAGTGGCCAAGATGGTATTCTTTGTTGATGGAAATTTTTTTATATATGAGAAAACAAGAGCACCTGTCAGGATGTAAAATTTCAGGTGCCCTAAATCTTAACCTCTAAGAGAGCGTGTACACAACATCACAGCATACTGATTATCCACATCCAGGCTCCAGCTTTGTTACTAACTTTGGACTTAATTGACCTTTGTGTCTTGGGCATGTGCAGTTTCGGTTGTCAGAATTGTTTCTTTACTGGTCAATCCATGACCATTCAGTGGGGGTCACAGAGAGAGCAACTCTTTACCTTCAGACTGTCACGGCAAATGCAACATCGCTTCCACTCCAGTTTAAATCTCTTATCATTGGCCTACATGTGCCTCCTGCTTAAATAATGACAAATCAATTATCTTCTTGCCTTGTCACTGTTAGGAAATGTGTTTAGCCAGCGAGACCTCCTATACTACCCCCAACCTATGCCTTGATGGTTCACTGGGCTGCAATGAGTGTTCTCTGTATGGTGGCTGGCCTCACTCTAATCGTGGAGCACATACATTTCCAAACTGAGACGCACTTTAAGATGGTTTGGCATCTGCTGAGGACCAACTTGTAGAGCTAGTTGACCTGCATATTGCAGCTGCACATGGATAAATAATGGGGCTGATGATAAATAGAGCACGTTTCATTCCTCCACCCTCTCCACAGACACTGATATCATGGTTTCTTACTATTACAAAAAGCAAAAATGTTTGGGTGTGTAGTGGAACTCCAGATTTAATGGTGCTGTGAGTCCATGCAGTTGCACTATGCCTCAGTAGATACAATGTTTTCCATATGATCACACACTGACAGATTTAATTCATGCCTCATTTGATGATTGTTACTTCTACTGATGTTACTTCAGTTTTTATGGCATAATTTCATATATTTATATTTATATATATTCAGACTGATGCAAAACATTAGTCAATTCCAGTACATTAACAATACTAAATACTCAGTCCCTAAAAGCTAAATTTATTAATGATTATATGATTATATGAGGCTGATTTTAACAGGTCTGTATGCTACAGTTCTTTTCTCTGTCCAGCCCTGCATCAGCTAAGATTTGCTAATGCGATGCCAAAGAGCCAAACATTAGTTTTCAGCAGTAGTGTACGTCTTGCCAACAACTTGACCCACTGTTGTATTTACAAGTCAAAAGGATATATATCCTCTGAGACATGCAACTTCTTCAGATGAGACTGGAAGCTACGGCATCAACAAAATGTCAGAACCAGACTGGAGCTAACTGGTTAGCATGCTAATTGCAACATGTTGTTTTCCATTGTTTGAGACAGCTGTTAAAGTAAAGGACATTGCCAGGTTTTTTCTTGACTGGTGCAAAGATATAAATTGAACTTAAAGGTTGATGTTTGAGTGTTGAATAATAGCTTTTAGAGGAAAATGACATAAAATATATATACATATATAAATACCAAACTTGTGTGAAACTGTATGACATTAACAGGAGGCTTGTTTTAAAGCGAGGTAGGGGGCTGTAGGTGGGGTGTGTGAGAAAAGAAAGTTGCTTATTAGAGTGACAAGAAGCTTGGGGGTTTGTAGACAGGGAAGAACGGCTGAATTAGGTTGTGTCATCCAAATTTCATGCTAATAGCTTCAGTGACATTTTGCAGTGTTATTGCTTGTGAAAATGGGAAATTACAAACATGCTAGTCAAGTTTCCATCCCAATGCACCTTCTCATGCTTAATATCAAAAGGTTAATAAACAATATGTAAATTATCCCCTATGAAGGTAGGAAAAACACTCATTTAAATTCTTCCAGGATCTCAGTGAAACAGAAATCCAGCTGTGTGTGTGGTTTTATTCACTAGTAAATGGCTTTATTATAGCATAAATTATACTGTTAAAAGGTGCCCAATGACGCATCCAAAATGTTAGAAGACAAAAATATGTTTAGGTGTCAGTGAAATCCTACAGCCAGAATTTTAAATGTATTGTATCACCATAAAAGCACCTCTCATGCTATGCTAACGTATCCACATCCAAATATATCTGACAAATGGTGCTGAAGGACAAGGACAGATATACAGAGCAATGAAATGACCTCTTGTCTTGAACTGCTATCTTCTCTCTTGTAGCCGTCTGTGCATTCTACCTTTTAAAGAGGACCTATGCAGGATTTTTACCTTAATTAAACAGCGTTGGAGTAATTGTGATGGTTAAATGACTTGTTACGGAGAGAACAGAGGCTTTCTGCCTTCCACTTACTGTCTCTTGGCTGAAAACCAACCTTGCAAGTTTACAGCCTCCGACCCAGTGTCCCAGATCTCGTCTCATGAGAAACATGGACTGCTTTACGTCGCTGCAACACAAACACGCGCGGTAATCCGTGATCTCTTGGCACCCACCTCAGTAGACATCTCTCCACGGATTGCCTTCTCGCCGGCTTCATTGAAAACAGATGCGCCTGGCCGTGGGCAGTGAGTTTTTACAACAGTGACACTGTACTGTAAACGGAGCTCCGTAGAGAAAAAAAAGGGAGCAAAAGAGCGAAAAAGCGACCGACTTGTATAATTCTCCTTTAACATCATGAATAAAGTGCAGCATTGACCTTTAGAGCAGGGGAATCTCAAGCACAACACATTTGTCAGTCAAGAACAAGACACCCACTCCCACCAGCTGGGTTTAGCATATCTAGTGCTATTCTCTCTCCTCATTTCCAGTCATTTCTCCGCTCATCTGGCTTGTTATTTTGCGTGTGTTTTCTTCGCATTTGCAACAAACTAGCCATAAGTCGAAGTCATACCCACTGCTTCCCAATCCTAAATCAATGGCATCACCCACTGACCTATGCAGCAGGATGTCTTATGTAATGTAAGAGGGCTCGAAACCTCAGGTCCACTAAACTATTATCTTACATTACACTTCCTGATTATATTTACTAATATTGAAACAAAACACAATTCTGATCAGGTCTCTGTGCTCAATGGCCAGTCTGTTCATGTTATATACCTTTTCTTTTACATATTCTTGCTTTGTCTGTTTGACTTCATGTGTCACTTTGTCCTGTTTCAAACCTGTGATATGGAGCGTCGTAAAAATGGTTCTGCTACTGTAAATACTTTGAACATCTATTCATTATAGATATAATATTCCATTAAAAAATCATATTTGTTGCAGAAAAATTGGGAATTGCAGAATAACATAACCAACTACACATGATCTCTGTTGATGAAAACATTGCATCTCCAGCTTTTTATGACATGCTGTAAGAAACTCAGTTAACCCAGATAGATTCCACTGTATTTCCTCCCTCAGAGGTTTATGGTTATGGACAGTATGAAGACATTAATGCCGGGGAATAGAGGACAGCCTTGTCTCTCATATCAGTAACGATTCAATCACCAGTGTAGTGACAGTGTTTTACTCTATTACAATGATTTTCTTATCTCAAAGCAGCCAAATAGAGTGTGTGTCTTCATCTGGACTTCATGTATTAGAAAAAAAAGTATAAATGTGCTGGGCAAGAGACGAACGCACGCAAAGCACTGTGAGCCTGTAAACTAACCCACTTTGAAACTGCTTGTGGCACAGGATCTGCTGTGAAGCATGGAAAGGATAACACGCCTGACTGACAGCTGTGATTTAACACACACACACACACACACACACACACACACACACACACACTGACTTCTGAGTTGAAACCTTCAGCCGTACATGGAGCTGAGGTGTGTGTGTGTGTGTGTGCCAAGTTTGACTCTACTGTCTCTCTGTCTATTTATCTATACTCCATCTCCATATAGCACTGATGAAAGTAGAACACAGTTATATAGTCCTGCAACCAGGTATTGACTGGGGTTTTCATTATTATTTGATGAATTTCACCACAGTATATGGCGTTGCTGTAGTTGAAAGGTTATTCCTGAGCTGATAACTATATGCATCTTACTTGCCCATCCTTTATACCATACATGTCCATGTGTTGTACATTACAGGATGTAGTAAACAACCGGTCTTTACAGGCGTCAGATTGAGAATCACCAGGATCTATTATCAGAACCTGCCTCTAATTGTTATTCACCCTCAGTCTCTTTACCTCTCCATGTGGCCTAATAGATGACTTGCTGACTCGTTTTCCCTCCTGTCAAGGTCAATTGTTATCGCCTTGTTGAGGTAATTTATTAATAGCGTATGGGCTGTTGTGCCTCTGCTTTTTAAGTGATGAATGCCACAAACCTTCCTCAACCACAAAGGGTGAAACAATAAAGCTGCTGACCAAAACTATATTCATTGAAAGAATATTTTATAGGTTCATTATCCATGTGTTCGACCCCACTAGTTGTTACATCAGAGACGTCCTTGACTCCAGAGAGTCCCGGCATAGCAGTAATGCAGCACCTTCAGCTAATAGAAAAAAAGAAGTGGTTGTATAATTAATGTATTTGCTTGCACGATGCAATCATCCCGTGTCAACAATGAGAGAATGTGCGCCTCCCTGCAGCTGGAGGTAAAGCAGTTACCTGTGTGAGTCATGCAATACTTTGTTGGCAGCAAAAAATCATAAACTGTATCTGTTAAAAGTCGACAATCTTCCTGCATGAAAGATTTATTCAGAGAGACTGTGTGCCATCAACAGCTTGAGCCCCTGTGCTACTAAGCTCTGTCTGTGTCAGGACTTGGAGGAAAAAATCAGCCAACATTTTTTAAAGGGACACTCCAAATGTTTTAAGCTGAAGTCTTGGGAAGCATCAGCCGTGACTGTGGTGACGAGATGAAAACAAATCAGTGGATGTGGAGTTCATTTGAAAATGGTTTTACAAGATCTCTACAGCCAACTGCGAAGAGCTAGCAGCTAGAGGCTACATTAGCCGCCACTAGCCTAGCATAACACACTTGGATCACACCATCACTGATCGAGTAGCATTGTGAGTAATCATGTACTGTCAGTACAGGAACGCAAAGTGAAATTGGTCTTTTAATGTAACATTTCAATCTGAAAGGTCTATTTATACACAAACTAATATTCAGCCTACCCAAGAATGGTACCTTCGCCTACATTTAGGAAATACGATGTAATAACTTTTATGCCCACAAGTCATTATCCACTGAAAAAATAATGCACATTATACCCTAAAGAGATTACTGTAGCCTGAGCAGAACATATAACATGACATTTTTTTTCTCATATGCAGTTAGTAATAATCCCCAAGACATTAAGTGTTATCTTTCTGTTATTTTTCTCACATGGATACCTGGACTTTGCATGATGGAAAAACATTGTATTCAAATTTGTGGGGCATACAAATTTCAGTATGCAAACAACCGTTCCCCCTTTCACATTGTTTTTGTGCCTGCACAGAGGCCATGCACATGAAAATGCACTCGCTCCACCGTCATCTGAAATGTGAAATGTGAACTTTCTCATGAATGAGGTCAACAGCTATAAACTGGGCACAGCCTAATTCAGACTGGCCTCATTTTTGAACTTTGAGTCTCAGATGATCTTAAATTGAAGGTTTTTTTTTCATGTGCAAGTGTATTGATTTTATGTCATGTTGAGGTTGAGGTAAAGAGAAAACGTGTTTTCTAAGGGAAAAACCTTTCTTCTGGCTGAATTCTTGTTGACATATTTTGTTCTGGACAGAGAGGTTTTAATGGGGAAAACATGATTAAAACACCACAATAACGTTAAAGTGTGAACTATATAGATAGTCTTTTTATGTATATGTTATTCATCACAACACAACAACTTTGTCAATCTGTCATTGCAGCAGAAAATCCTCACATTGAGCTTTGAACATCTGTCTGCTCAGGTGCACTCATCTTTCATGCATGATCAGCCGTATAAAAAGTCATGAATGGAAAGCCAAAGGGCGAGTGTGTTCGTATGTGCATGGACACTATTGTGTGTGAAGTAGCTCCACAAGAAAAGCATCACCCACTGTCACTCACAGGACTTATTGAACTGCGACAGCTGTTGAGCACACAGCACGTGTCTTCCTCTGCCCGCAGGAAGGCGACACAGAAAGAGAGAGTGAAAGGGCAGGAAGATGGTGGAGGAATCAAACCTAAGTGAGAATCTCAGCCACAAATGAATCTCCTCCTTTCTTGGGAAGGCGGGGGGGGAAAAAAGGAGTCAAGAGGAGCTGGTGCGAAATGACGCACATTCTTCTGAGGTGATTGGTATTGTTTAATGCTCTGCCACGTCTGCGAGAGCCTCAAGAGATTGTTGGATTTCATTTTTCACATCGTCATGATCTGTTGGGGCCATTACTCTAATCTCTCATTAGATTTCATGGTGAGACTTTAAAAAAAAAAAATCATCTGTCAGATTATCTGTGCTGCTCTTCAACACCCGAACAAAAATGAGCAAAGAAAGAGCAATTGATCAGTTTTGAATCGTGCATCACCAGGACTTAGACTTGCATTAAAACACTCACTCATTGAACAATAGTGCCAAACAAATGCTTGAAAGCTTTTATTGCACGGCATCTCTGAATGTGAACAGATAGATTCCTAGAACAACATACCTTTATTTCACATAATGCTGACAATGAATCAGTGTTAATTCTGTACCTCTGAAGGCCGGACTCAGTGACTCAAAGCAGCAAGTCGGTCTCTATAGCCATAAAGTGGCAAATCATTTCACACATGAACAAAACATACTGTAGATAGAGATTTAATGTAGCAGCAAACAGACCCAGGTGTTTGTTCAGTAAAATTGAACTTATCATCAGTGTTCAGCTCTGCTGGGTAAATATCAGCCACAGTTTCTTTGTTTGACGCTGATATTGTATGAATCTTTTCTCAGCGCCTGGTACAACGAGCAGACTTCTGACAGTTTCTCTTTCTTTCTTTTTTTTCTCTCTCGCTGCCTGACCGCGTCTTTCTAAATAAACAAGATAACCATACAGGGCAGCAGCAAGCAGTCTATCCTCATAATCAAAATATATGTTATAATTTTTCAGAATACATAGATACATATTGTGGATCTATGAGTTTGAAAAGTAAAAGTACCGTACACATAATGTCAAATGGATCCTGGGTCATTTAGCCATATTTCTTTTACACTTTTTACTCAGGAATCATGTCAGATGTTTGCTGCTTACTCACATTAATGGGTCAAGTATACAGTATAATATAATGCACCATCCAAATAGAAATCTATAGACTGAATATTCTCTGGCACAACATAGCATGTACGTCTGTTAAAGGGAGTTTATGACATGTTCAAGTGATTGTGATTCTGCAACAATGACTGTCAGCTTCGATACTGTTTTTCATCACCTTTAGAATAATAATTTTAAAACTTAGAAATGGGTTTTATGACAGTAATGTGGTTTCTTTTTATCTCCACCATGGAAAAAAACATGACTGAAAATGGATGATCCATGTTCCATTGCATGCAGAATTTATTGTGTAATGGCTCATTATGAGTCTCAACATGTTTTTAATGGCTTTTTTTTTTTTTTTTTTTTGTCTTTTATGATCTGGTACGCACTATGTTTATAGAGCTTTATATCAAAAAATAAAGAAATCTGGAGGCAGGAAACTGAAAGGAACTTTTGTTCACGACCCGCAGCATCTGAAGCGCACAAGTTTATGGAAAGCTTTCTTGAAGTCCTCGTTGGACATGGTGTATATGATGGGATTGATGAGGGAGTTCAGGTATCCCAGCCAGGTGAAGAAGTCAAATAACTCGGGGTTAAAACATGTGTCACATGTGGCCACCATCAGTGTATAAATGAAAAACGGGAGCCAGCAGACAATGTAAGCGCCGAGAATTATCCCCAAAGTCTTCGTGGCTTTTCTCTCTCTGGCTGCTGAAATCCGCTTTTTCTCCAAAAGCGTGTCCGACACCGTCACTTTCACCTGGTTCTCGCTCGTCGAGGACGCGGTGTCGCTGGAGTGGGTGTCGTGTCTCCCGTACTGCAGAGAGGTTGTGGACGCCACGGAACCGGGGGAGTTGTTGACCAGGTGCGCAGAGGTGAGTCTCTTCCCCACTTTCTTTGGGGACTGCTTCAGGATGCGTTTCCGAGCCTCGACGTAAATCCGTCCGTAGAGGACAATCAGCAGCAATGTGGGGATGTAAAAAGCCCCAAAGGTGGAGTAGATGGTGTAGAAGATATGATCCGTGTTGACGCTGCAGCTGGTCAGCTCCTCCGCCTTCACCTGCCTCCAGAAGAGAGGTGGCAGGGAGATGGAAATGGCGATGACCCAGGCTGTGGCCACCATCCCGGCTGCGCGTCCCGGCGTGCGCTTTTTGGAGTACTCCACCGCGTCCGTGATGGCCCAGTACCTATCCAAAGCTATTACGCACAGGTGGAGGATGGACGCGGTGCAACACGTTATGTCCGAGGAGAGCCAGATGTCACACACGACCTGACCCAGCGTCCATGTGTGGGTGACCGTGTACAGCACGCAGATGGGCATCACCAGAATGGACACCAGGAGGTCGGTGACGGCCAGAGAGGCGATCAGGAAGTTGGCGGGAGTTTGCAGTTTCCTCGACTGGGCGATTGTCGCGATGACAAACGCGTTGGATAAAGTGATGGCCAGTGTGATGAGAGAGAGGAGCACCGCCAGGCTGATCTGATAGGCGAGACTCTGCGCGCTCTCATCCACGGTGGATGAAGCTGTAATGAAACTGTCGTTGGTGGTGTTCATCAGCTGAGTTGCCTCGACTGGACCGGAGCGCTCCATAACTTTGACCCTCTTCTTGTCGTAGTTTATGTCACCCTCTGAGATGTCTGGCATTTACGATGCCCTTCCTCTTGGTCGACGCCGCCTTTATCCGTGCCCTCTGCTCAGGTTTAATGGCACACAAATAACAACGGATTCATTTCTTCCTCATTTTCTTCTCATACATCGGGTTTCAATGCGCAGATGCCAAAATGTGGAAGCGTACATCCATTTCCAGCAGGAATGAAAACTTTTCCGTTTTTTCGCCATAAAAGAAAAACTTCCTGACTGTACCTGCAGACGTCAGATGGGACAGAAAAGGGCTGTGTGAGGGATGAGGAGCGCGTCCTGGTGTTCCAACATCTGGGAAGATGTCAAAGATAATCCGCATATAGGACACTAAGTTCTCCAGAGCTGTGTCTCCTCAGGCCCCCTGTGGCTGAATGGTAAGCCAGCTCTAAGTCTCGGTTTTATACACACACTGACATCAAACGAGGACCACTAATCACAACCTTGTTTTTTTCCCCTCTGGATGAAGGGTAGGCTATCTGCTGGGTCATAGTGCCCAGTGCTTCTGTTTGTTACACATCAGGCACCTCTAGGTTATGGAGTGAAATGTGAAGGCACTCTTTATTATATATGATGGTAATGATGTGACTTTAGTGGTGGTGGTACTAGTCATTATGAAGTCTTCACTGAAGGTTAATAAAGTCATAATTGAAGGCCCCCTCCCTAGACACTGCTGAATTGGTAGAGTAAATCGTTGAACAAGCAAGTGGGAATGCAAAAAAAGTACAAATCCATTTAACACCGTTCGTCTATCATACACCAAAATAATACTTTGGCAAATTTTATTTACCTCTGTGAGGCAACTTAAATAGCCAATAGTGACCATGTGTACCCAGATGTATGGCTGGTTGAGATAAGCACCTATCCTGTCCATAACCAGCATAACCTGCTCAACTAGAACAGCATAAAACAAATGCGCTGTGCAGCATGGGGTGAGGGGGTTGGGTGTAGGCTATAGGCAAATAGTTCCTGATGACTGTCTCTCAGTCTGTGTTGATATAGTGTTAGTGAAAATTACAATCTAGGAATGTATTTGTACTCATAACGTTTGCTGATACATCGATGAAAGAATGAAACCGTACCGAACGGCAGTCAGTGACCTGCGTTTAAAAGGGCAAGAACATTTCTGAACCATAAACCATTAACAAGCAGTAATATATTTTTTACCAGACGTTAAAGGTCACTTCTGTATCATGGGATAGAAAGACAAATGAAGTCTAACATCAACACCGGCAATAACCTCACACCACAAAAATGTGCCTATTAACACTTTATTATTATTGAGTAAGCCATTAGTTGCAAATTTTAAACCTCTGTAAATGGTGTCCGACACCCAAACCCCTGAGCATCATTTTCAACAGAAATAGAGATGATAGAGCACAGTGATGTTCTGACAGTTCACGGGATGTGGAGTTCACAGGCACTGGATCCTGCCACTCTTGTCACTTCTAGTGTGTGAAAAACATCTGTCAGTGATATTGACTTTTGAGTCAGTGCCAGTCACACATGAGGCTGTGAACCTCTCACTCTCATTCAGTGCATGACGCATCTTCTCAAGGTCATTCGCTGCCTTCACTGAGGCTGCGGTGAACAAGTCTTCTATTCAAGACCCTGATGATTTTTGTGGAATCGATTTTTAGTCTGGTCAGGAAATATATAAATTATGCAATCAGTCTCTCAATCCCCTCCACATGCACGCACACACACACACACACACACACCAGGGCAATGTCGTTATTCCAAACTGAAGAAGTGAAATGACTCAGAGAAATGAATCTGCTGTCATATATTCTTTTTCCATCTCAAGTGGCTGCAATCATACAACCCCCTCTGCTTTTAATAAATTCCTCATCAGAAAGTTTTAATTGGAATTGACTTGTCTTGACTTGTCTTACATTGTGTCCAATATTCGTCAGAGTCATAATTGACTGTCCACAGCTGTTTTCTTCCCTTTCTCTTCTAGTAACAGAGGCAGAATAGCAGTTGATCAAGTTTGCAAAGAAAACAAAGCAGATTAATGAAAAAGTCTCGTTAGATGCGAGACACTGTGAGACAAAAAAAAACCATGTCATTTAAGTCTTAATGATGTTTATGATGGTGCTGAATGATAAATACCATCATAAAGTGTGTCCATTATTGTAGCTTGTTCTGGATGAAACACACATAATTGCACTCAAGCTTTAGGGCACTTGCATGTTTCACATCATGACATGATGTCACATGCAGTCATGTGGATACAGTTTAACATATACATATTGTTCAGAAACCAGCAGGTTGGTAGGCATCCTGTCTTGAGGTCAGGCAGTCATGCCCTTAGGGTCGTCCAGTCTGCATCTTCAGACAACAGTAAGGGTAACTAGCAGTAGAAAGCAAAAAACACCAGGCCCAAGGCAAAATAGCATAAGTGAGATTACAACTAGTTTTCTCTTGGTTGTTGTGTGAGGTTGTTATGTGTAGACGGTATCGTCCCTGCAGTAGATTGTGATGAGCGGTCTCATAGTAAGGAGAGCCAACTGGAAGTTCCAGCAGAGTGGAAGAGCTATGTGTTGGGGGCCGCAAGAAAAAACATGCTTTAAACACTTCCAGCTTTGACAGTGTAATATCTGTTTGAATGTTCACGGACCAGCACAGTGCACAGGTGCTCTGTAAGTAGCTTGATACAATATATGTACTGCTTATTTACTCCTCCATGGGCAAACACTATAATAAACATTATGCAACATCTTGAAATGATCATAAAAGTGGTCACTACAATTCATTTGACCTAAGAAAAATTTTCCGAAAGGCCCATAAAAAAGTCAGACAGGTGAATGCCATTTAGAGTTTCATGCAGCGTGAAGGCAGCTCACAGAGGTGTAACTTAATGATGCGTTCATCTGATCTTATTGAGGCTGTAACACATGACATATGGTAGGACACAGAGAAAGGACTAATAAAGTCTCATAAAGACTGTGTGCTGCTGGGTGAGGTGTTTCCTCATAACATAACAGGATTAAACTTATTTTGACTGACTGCTGACTGATTTCGTATTTGGCTAACAAATCAGTCCATTCCTGTGAATTACAATGAAGGTCAGTGTTCACACTCAGTTTCTACCTTCTGCCATTTCCTTATTAAAGGAAGAAAAGGTGGCATATTCTCAGTGTTTTTAACTTTTCAGCCCTTTTATAAATTGTATACTTTTTTAATTGATGTATTTATGCTATTGGTTGTTACGTAATATTGTTGTATATATTTTTGTGCTGTGTTGTATGTTCTTTTAGCTCCCTGTAGCTGTACAGCCAATTGCCCCACTGGGGACAAATAAAGTGATTTAGATTGAGATATACTATCTTACATATGTATTTATACACAAGAACAGACATGACAAGGTTAAAGAGTGATTCACATCTTCGCCGTGAGAGGTGTCAGGTCATTGGTGCTTATCCAGGGAGAGTGTACATTACAGAGTCTGGTGATATCTCCATTATTGGCTCAAAGTCTAAAATGATCCATAAGGCATACTTAAATGCCTCTGACACCTTTGAAAATTACATTCCAGATAATTGCTTTTTGTGCTAATGAATTCTTCCCGGGGAGGCTGCATCTGTTGCAGTTGTTCATCGAGTTTGTTTTAAAATTGGATTATACTGATTATACTTTCCAGCCCTCTGGACATCCCAGCAGTGAACTCAACATATATGTCGATGAAGTTATTCTACATCTTCACTCCTCAGTGTTGTGATGCCCTTAAATTCTCCTCACAGCACAGCTATCATTACCATCGTTTACACAAAAACACATGCTCCATCCTGTTTACACACACCTCCTCTTTCTCTCAGTCAGAAAACACAAACAGACACACGACACAACAAACAACAAGCCAAGGTGAGTTAGATCAACATGTCTATTCTGCTATAAATATGATTTGCCACAGACTTGGAACGCCTACTCAGATTTTTAGGCCTAAGAAGTTGAAAGTGTATGGTCACTGATACAGAACCAGAAAGTTCTTCTTTTCTTTTCTGAATTTCAGTTTTTTTGTCTGACAAAGGCTCAGTGAGTGACCCAGTTCAGCAGCAGCATGGGATAATTTCTGTGACTTTGCTTCTGTTATCTCCCATCACCTCTAAATCCACTCCCACCAGCACAGTGGACCAGCTAGCTATCCAATATAACACTGGCCTGAAAACAGGCATAGAGGTGTCCAGCAAGTCTCAAAATCGATGCTGTAAACCACTTGCAAGCACATGAAGAGGCTATGTGATCTTTTTCTAGATTTAAAAAGTGTTGTTTTTTTCACGAGGTGGTGAATTCTGTGTTAATGAGAATACATCTAGGCATTCCCCAGCAAGTAGTTAAGATCAGTCATTCAGCTGAATTCTGAAACCAAACCAATAAATTGAATGAGAATATTTCCTTTCAGAAACATCCTAGATATTTCAAGTAATCTGATTTAAACATCGAACATCAAGATCACTGAACAGTAATTAATCAAAAAGTATAAAAACTTATTGAAATGTAGACAACCACATCAATAGGGTAGATTTTGTCTACTTTTTGTCTACATCTACGTATTGTGTTTTATCTCATAATTAGAAAGTATTATCAGGAAGTATAATATAAGAATAATAGTATGGTGAACCTGAGGGCTCAGCACATGCAGCTGGATAGGCAAGTGGATAACGGAACTGACTTTGGATCGGGAGACTGGTGTTTGAATCATGGATAGTATGTTGCCTGGGTTACCAAGATCTGCAGAACTAGAGCTTGTTTTCTTCTCATAAATAGATGCGAAAACTATTTGCTGTAATCACAACGAATTGTGTTTTGTTTCAGTATTAGCCCCTGCCTCCCCAGGAGAGCCAGCCTTTGGCTGGGCCGTGTGTATGGCCTGCGCCTGGCCCCTGCCTCCCCAAAGAACCAGAGGCAGCCGGCCTTAGGCTGGACCATGAGCGATTTCAGTTAATAATGAGGAAATGTGGAGAGAGAATGCAGGAACAGACAAGCAGTAAATTATTGTCTCGGTCTATGACATAGCTAGAGGTTAACACTAAATATGCTAAACCCACAGATTTTTGTTTTATTGCAAATTGCAAAATGACAAATGCAACCCACAAAGATATAGAGGTGATTAAGAGTAGATGGCAAAAATTAACTGTTGTTTCTTTTAGTTATTGTTGTCAGAGCGTTCTATCCTCAGTCGCTTACAGCTGTAGTGAGTGAGACCAAATAGGACAAACCCAAATCAGGACAGATCCCTTGTTGTTGTGATTCAACCCTCCCTCTCCTCCCAACCACAACCATCAGTGTAGGAAGTGACTCCCTCTTATCCAAATGTTGATGAGATGAGACACGGGAGAAACGCCCAAACTGAGCAGCTAGGTCAGCCATGTTTAAAATCTGGATCCTAAAAGTACCTCGGATCTGTACACAGCTCTGCAGCCACAGATCTAAATTCAGAGAGGCAGTATTGTGACTGTATAACTGGATGTGTTTCATGTTTGTTACACTGAAACATTTATTTCCCTTGATTGGTATCATGTGAAACATAACAACCATAGGTCATTATTCTCTGCCACTATATTTTTGGTGATTTCTCAGTGCACTTAAAGTACAGCACAAAGACCTGGATTATAATCCCTCATTGCAGGAGAATAATGGATATATAGTTAAACTGCCTGAAATTTAAACACAAATGCTAAAATATAATGTCATGGGATTTTCACTGGAAGAGCATATACAGTTAATAACAGTATGGCACGACTTGTCTTTAGGTTGTATACTGTATATATTACCTGCTGCTGTCACTGCTGCCCTGCTCTGCCCATGAGGTTTCTCAATCCCACCACCTCCCCAGCGTCCAGCTGTGGGATTAGTTTCTATGATCCCCTGCGGGGGTATGGTATTCATTCCCTGTAACGTCTGTCAAGCAGATCATTTTTCAAACCAAACTTGCTTCAGTGATGCTACAGTAATTATGCTCTGCTTCAGTTATGCAAATGTTTGCGCTCAGGTAAAAATATTAATATCAATCCAGAGTTGTCTGACTGAATTTATGTAATTTTACTTGACTAGAATTGTGATGTATGACTTTTACCATTTTTATAGCATATTGCTACTTATATCTCACCACAGGCTGACTTCTCCACCACTGTATAGTATCTGAAGGTCGTGTTGAAGTACAATGAAAGAAACAGTATATAGGACAGATGTACCACTTCAGTGTGCCCCCAGCCTGGTTGGATGACATATGGTGCCTTCTGTTCCGCCAGTCGATTCTCGGAGGTCCCCATGCTAAAACTGTATTGGGAGAGATTTGAACTTCTATTTACAACTGGAGGATTTTTGGGTTTGAAGTTTCCAAATCTGATGAACATATGAAGGATCTGGAGCCACCATGGAAAGGATTGTGCTACTTTTCGGAGGGTCAGCAGTGCTGCCTTGCAATTGTGAATGCAGTATGGGCCACTCGCTTGAAAATGTCACAGCTACTGTATAAGGCTGAACAGGAGAAGAGGTGAGCACTAAATGTAAGCATGTAGGGTGAAATGTTATTCCCTGGGGTGAAACATGGGACAGGAAATGAGCTAAGTGGTGTAATGTTTGCTGATTGATAGGAGTGCAGCATGGCTGAGGTCAGCCTCATTTTGACTGTAGAGGAAGTGGCTGAATCCATCTAGGGAGCTGACAGGTCAGATGGGAAAGTCTCTGTAGGCAGTCGTAAGTTCCTCAGCCCTTCGAGTTGCTGCAACTGGTCCACACACGATGCTACAGTGAAACTGCTGTATCAGACACTGAGGTTTTGTTGCATAGTGAAAATTATTCTTTCTCTAAACATTCAACTACAGTGTCACAGATGGCCTCATTTTAACAATTAAAGGAAGATTACCCAGCGGTATAGTCTGCAAACAAAGTAATTGACATGGTGTTTGGAAATATGAGAAGAATAAGACTTGATTATGAGAGTGTGTGAGATGAATTGATTTACTGCCTCCTG
>OMNW01018780.1:0-13230 GCA_900303245.1 Selene dorsalis | reverse complement strand
CGGGGGGGTGGGGTGGGGTTGACGGAGGAGAGCAGGGGTACAGATACACACACCAAGCAGGGGTACAAATACACACACCAAGACCCGCTATGGAGCATTATCATTGTCTACATTCCTTCATTAATAATAACTATTGTTAACCTCTGGCTGAAGATTTCCTCCACTGTTAGTGTAAACTCAGACTTACAGTTTCCAAACATGTTTAAAGTTAGGAGCTCAATGGTTGTCATCAAACCTCTTGAAAATATCATGTTATACTCATCTAAAATGTATTGCAATTTTACATGGGTGAATGACACTTGTTGCAATTGACAATCCACTAATATACTTTTGATATGAAGCCAGTACATTTCATCCACACCCAAGACCATTTTGAAATCCCACCTTCTGGTGTGATTCCTAATCCTGTCAGAAAGTAGAATGCAGATATTACACTCAGAGAGGACGTGGCAAATAAAAGCATTCCTTGCACTAAATTAACCGAGATTATTTGTAATGTGAGAAAGTTCAGGCCGAAATCTGGGACACTCATTAGTTGACTGGAGAGTCTGGGGGGCCTTAATCATCTTAATTCATACAGTAAAAACAGCTTTGATCAGAAACTCTTAAGGCAAAAGTCCAGCCCATTATGTTCATTTCAGTTATTATTTGTCTTTGTTGTTATAAAAACTGGTAGATCAATGTCTGCATGTTTGTGAAAAATCAAATATGTCGAACAATATGTCAAATAACCAATACACCAATTGTAACCATGCTTCACATTTCCTGAAGTGGGTCAAAAGTTAAAAGTTGACTGAAATAAAAACATATAAATCATTTTTGCCATTTGAAAGCAAATTTCAGTGTGGGAATACAACTGGTAACGTATCTTATTCTTTAGCTGTAACTGAATTTCCACAGTTGGTAGCCTACTTCCTGTTTGCCCCATGGAGCCTATGGCATCGATGGCATCACATGTGTAAGTCATGTGATTTCAATCACATGGCGCCACCTTGACATCAGTAAACATGAAGCTGTTATCCACTCACAGGTAATGTTAGGATAAAGACTGAAATGGGGAAACAGCTTGTCTAGGTCTGTCCAGTGGGAACAAAATCTGCATACCAGCACCTTTTACGATTGAATGGCATGCTATATATTTGTGTTTCTGCACACTGTGAATTATATGCTGCACTCTCTCACATAGTGATTCCTTTGTCAAAGGTAACCAGTTGATAGTGTATGACAATGGTATGTGCTCTTGTGTACTGGTCCATTCTGATAACAGTTATGCCTACAACCACTAAATTTCTTTTATGTTTGAGATGAATAAAACAAAGTAAAATGTATTGCTTCTCGTATGGCAGATTTATTTATGGGAAAAGAAATGTTCATTCAGAAAATCGAATGTGAGGTTTTATTGAGTTTGCTTACTGTCTACAGTACAGGTGGCAAAAAAAAGAAAAACATGACTTCATGTAAAAGCATGATGGGATATTTTTCCTAAATGAAACTAAACTCAAAATGATGGTCTATTGACCAAACTAAGAGAGTGAGCTCTCAGCATGCTGCAAGTCTTTGGTTCAGCCTTAGGTGGGTCTCAGATTTGAATGTGGGGGCAGCTGCCTGTGTAAAATGATAGGCAAATGGGAGGAGGGCTAATGGACTGATTCTGTGGGTTTTAGAGGAGAGGAAAGAAGCCTGGAACATCAATCTGCTGTCTGCTCCTTCTCAATCTGTTTCAGCTCCACTCTGACATGACAGCATGGGGGACTACAGCCCTCGATTCATCACTGGGTCTGGAAATAACAGGACACCTCCAGTTTGTCATACTAGATTAGTCTGTGGCCCGTAACCACTGTCCTTAATAGAGTCTCCAGCGTTTCATCTGAGGTGTCCACTAGACCACCACTGTAGACCTCAGGGGGAACACAGAGGGTGTATCGACATTCCTTGTACTGGCTTATGTGTAGAGTGTATTTCACTTCCACTGTAGAATCGATAAAGAACCAAAGCCATTCACAGCTTCCGCCATTTGAAAAAATATAAAACCTGCTATCAACAAGAGACAATTTTAGTCTTTAACCTGAGGATTTGCATGGATCATTAACTCTTCATGACTGACCTGCGTACAGACCTGAGTGATTGAGACTCAGTCATGATTCTCCAGGGACAATAAGTCTATATCTCACACATAAAATCAATTGATTGTAATCCATAGTATTTCTTAATTGGTGATTAGCTGTTACTTTGTGGATCACAGGTCCTGGCAGTGGAATTAGCCTTGGTCTTTAATAACTGCTTGACCAGCCAGTAGGGAAGTGTAATGGACAGTGCAGGGTTAGGCCAGGACTGTGATGCAGTAGCTCCTCACTGCTTCCCCTCCTGACCTTGACTGGCAGTATGGCTCTTTGAAAATCTAAGTGCCCATCTTACAGCATGCCTGAAGCAATTTAGGAGTCCATACACATTCATATAAGTCGTACCTATTGATTCTTTTGCTGCTGTTCACACACAGTCTGGCAATGTAGAGTTTCAATTATCACTATGTGACCTGCCATTGTCTGGGGAAAATGTGATGCATAGCCGAGGAATCTTGAAAGTTTAAAGAAAAAAAGAACAAAAAACTGCACTTATACGAATTGAATAAAGAGACCCAGTAGACACAATTTGAGAAGAGCTTGTAACTTTTTAGAAACACGCTCAATGCCCAGACTTCTATGCAACACATTCAAAATAAACGTTAACTACACAAAAAGACAATTTTATGCATTAACTGAAAGACAATGATTTCTCCATGTAACTATTGTCAGTATTTCCGGCAGACATGCTGTGTAAAGGCAACAGAGTCGCGGCCCCTGATGGATACACCACTGCTGGGGGGTTGCTTATTTAGAATGGGATGATGTGAGCTGTCTCTGGCTCCAGAGGCTGCCCCTCTTCCTGTTTACCTGGGAGTCCTTTGGGGTGAGGTTGAGCTGAAAAGCCCAGTCGGAGCCAGTCAAAGGGAGCGTGGCGCAGTCTTGACCCTGGCGCTCCACTCATTGTGTAGTGCAGCGGTGTAATGAGGCCCTGTGTGGATATTGATATGACAGAACAAAAGGCCAAGGTGCAGTAAGGACAGCAATCCACACGTTTCACACCATTTGTTTTTCACACCGTATCCATCACATTAATGGGTCACCTTTCTGTGACAGCTCATGATTACCTGCTTACCCATGGAGAGAAAAGGGGGTGAGAGAGAGAGAGAGAGAGAGAAAGCAAGGTAAGTGCAGAGAGAAAGAGAGAGAGAGAGAGAGAGAGAGAGAGAGAGGGATAGGCAGGAAGATAGGGAGTGTGGGTGCTCCAGTACTGAGGGTAAAGGGTGAGTTGGGGTTGGAAGGGGGCTCAGGGATTGGGGGGGATGGGAACTTGCTGCCATTTTTTTATACTTTCATGAAGATTGGCTCCGGCCCTGTCATCATCCCCACAGAGTGAATTTATGACGGGTCAGCTCTCCATGTAGTCACCTGATGGATGGAGAACATCCAAGTTTATTTGGGGCATAGTGGAAATTCCCTAAAGCACACATAGATTCTTTTTTCTTTTTTTTTTTGAAGTGGAAACGGTCTGCGTTACCAAAGATCATTGTTGCTTAAAAAAAAATAAAAAATTCCCTTTGTTAGTATTCTCATCTTTTACCCTCTTTATACCATTTTTTAATTGTCTTGTTTATGACGAATTCTAAGATCATAAAGCATCTATTATCCCTGCTAAGTGAATAATTATTGGCAATAAAATGCTAGAGAGCAATGTTTTTTTTTCCCATTGATCACATATCTTGATATTTGCTCTGTTTTTTCTCTATCTCTCTGTTGATTATTGCTCATCCATGGCTCATTTGCTGTAATGTCCAGCAATTTCTGATGCTGAAAATCTTGACTTGGATATATTTTATTGCAGCAACAACGAGTCTGCTGCTGATACTTTGAAAGGAAGATTTATACAGAATATCAATTTCTTCTAATGAAGGCAGTTTTGACATTCACTCTGGCCTCACTTGGACATTAGAAACTATTTCAGAGGTATACTTAAGTTTGATTTCCAAAAGTTTGAGCACAGTTTGGCTTTAAAAAGTCAGCAGTGCAGACTGAATAGCCTACATGAGCCGTTTTATAGTGTTTTCAGTTGATGTTTTCCTTGACTCTTGCAAATATGTTATGTTCTGCTTAGCTCAACAGCTATTCATGCTTTCCATTCCCAAAGCACCACGGCAAGTGTCATCTATGAAATCTTAAGTCACTTAAGATGAGCATTTCAACATCTAGTCATTGCGAGAAAATGGCAAGATCCCATTTTATGATAAAATAAGACTACGGCGATGTGTCTTTTGAAAGGCCTTAGCTCAGCATATCAGGTGAGAGGCAGGGGAGGATGAAAGAGGAGAGAGAGATCACTTTGTCTCAAATTAAAAGTCAGAGTGTCATCTTTCGGTCTAATTGCCTGGAACCATTATTGGACACTGCAAAAAATTGTGTCTGCATATGCATTTATTTTGTAATCCATTGATGTACCTCAGTTTCCTCATAGTCTGTGGGGGCCAAAGCCCAGGCATGCAAACATGCTCTTTTTGTATGAATGGGGGAAGGATTGCAGCCTATACCACAGAGAGACAGTTTGCCATATGTCATAGCACCCAGCAGATATGAGGTGATGGTGTCAATACATCTTGCGTCTGCCCAGTGGAGGCTCACTCCGCATTACACTAAAACATGAATTATATAAGTGGAACAACGCTGTGTTGGGCTGGGACGTAAATCAGTAGGGAGAGAAATTGCTGACAAGTTTTGCTATTAAAAGATAATTGTAATCAAGGTGCAAGACGAGCAATGAAGTGGTGATAGCAGATAGATAGACAGCTGCAAAAGATGGATTGTTTTAATTTGCACCAATTAAATTGAAGTTCACTGGATCATCTTCCTCAATCTTCATGAATACTTGATTTTCTGGCCGCTACAAAGCTATTAAAAAGAGTGATTGGACTCTAACACTTGGTATACCATATTTTATGCTATACTTTCATTAACCCTTTGTAATAATACTTTGTTTTAAAATAGAATGAACTTAAAGCTATACCATTAAGCACAATACAGTTTGCATATTGCAGATTATTGTTGCATGATTAATAATAGCGAAAAGGTCATTGCTATATGACGTTTGCTGAACAACTTGAATAATACTATTCAAAGTTACAGTGGAAGGGTGACGCTACTTCAGGTTCTTGTTGTTAACAAATTCAATGACAAGATCAAAAACTACAATGTAATGGTCCATCTCTCAGTGCTCCTATACACCACGAGTTTGGTGGTTCAGCGTGAGGGTGTGAAGATTTAAAGAAGGGTCCTGCGTGTATGGATTCAAGACTGTGTAAATTCTGAAACAAGCTGGGAACTGTAATTTTTCAAATTCAAACATCAAACTAACTCAATCAGGAATAAATAGTGCATCTTTGGGGGACTCTTTTCTGCTGCAGAGAAACACATAGTCAGCATGCTAGCTTTATGGCAGACAGAAATGACACCAATCAGACAAATAGTAATAGATTATGATGTAGTTGAGGATCAGTTTATTCTGGGTTTTGGTCTAAATCATGGTATTTATTGACAATAAGAAAACTATACTGTATGTCATCAGCATGTCATTGTTAAATGATGAGCTGCTTAGGTGCGTAAGGATTTGTCTTTTTTGTGACTTAACAACATATTGAAGAAATTACAAACCTCATCAGCCATCAGTAACATTGCTGGAGGGTGAAGAAAAGTGGTCATTACAATACCTTCCTCATGGTTATCTCACGGCTGAGAAGAACTTAATCTTCCAAAAATGTTCACACCCACCCACATGCACACACACACACACACACACACACACACATACGGAGGCACATACCTTTTCAGTCATGCTTATGATAATGACAAAACAGAATACACTTTAGACAGGAATAATTTGTTACTTACTTGGATTGAACTTCCTTGAACCTTTCAAAGAAAAAAAAAAAAACAACACGTTTTTTTTTTATTCTTTTCCAAATGTCAGTCCTTTTAATCAAGGATGAGTACATTTTTTACTGATTTTTTCATGCTCGGTTTAAAAGAAATCTCAACAAATTAACAGATACGTGCATATTCCCTCGTCTGAAATCTTTCAGTGTTAATTGATGCTGATCGTGATGGCAATGTTGTGTTTTGTAAAGGTCAGCAATCTGTGTGTTTGTTGCAGTCTGTTATATAAAAGGAAAAAAAAGTTGCAGTTGTTTTTTTTTTCTAAATAACCTCAGAAGTAGAACACTGACCCTCTGGTGCAGAAACTTCATGTATTTAAGGAAAAGTTATTTGGTATTGGCAGATGTAAATTGATGTTGTAAATCACAGTTTTGCACAGGAAAGGCACAGAGTGTGGTTGTGAGGGTGGTGAGGCATTTCAGCGGGGGCTGGGAGCGATGTTCCACAGTGTTTGCTTCTGAGCCAGACTTGCTCCAAGGCAGGGGTGATTAGTGCTTGTCGGTAATTTGGCAACCTTGACCATGTAACCTTGCTAAAGCTGGATTAACATTTTACCCTGGAAAAGCCAGAGATGCCTTAAAACATGTTCCATTTTTCTGCTGCTTATTATGAGACAGCAGCCTTCAGAGGCTATTCAAATAAATGCCCATAGTATGCTGCATGAGCACTCAAGGAGAAACTCTTATTAGACTTAAGCATGCTAAGTGTCAAGAAAATGTTGACATGTCCATCTGATTGCTCACTGAAAACATCATAAACATATCACTTTACATATTGAGAGCATGTGAATCCCATGGGTTAACAGCCAAGGTTGATACACAACTTTAACATTTATCCAGTTGACGGGAGAAACAATATGTGCATAAAGAAATAAATGAAAATGCAATTTTGTCAGTGATTAGAAAAGAAAGCACACTTTCTGTTTTCATTCTGTGATAGCTGCTAGTTTTATTATTGTATTCTTGGTTTTTAGGGATGGTGTTAAATGATTATGGCTTCTAGTATTTAAAGTATACACATAACTTAATAATACATGACCCACAAAATAGTGCAATAAAAGCAGACTTAGCAATTGCTAAAATTACGGCTAATGGCTAAGTATGGCTAGCTTCATGTTAAACAAATTTTTCATGACACGTACATGCTTTAGCTCTGATCTCTGATCTCTTTTTAGATATGGAGTGAAGTGAAGGTGCATGCTGCTATACGATCATAGCCCTCTGACAGTTGATGTGCTCCCAGGAAAGATAATGTTGACTCACTAAAGACTCCAAAACATGTTAACTATACTCTCTCTTAATCATTTTTGTACAGTCTCTTAAATGACCAGTTTCCCATCAGCCATAGTGAATTCAAACAACCTTGTATTTCCACTACAATACAAGGTTGTTTGCTAATTTTCAAGTGACACTGTGTTTTTTTTCTGACAATGTTGTATGTGAGGTAGGTGGTACATTGCCCTCCTACCAAAAGCTGAGGCTTATTATTGAGCCTCTTTATCTTTACTGTAGCTAAGTTGTTAATTAGCTAGACCTTGAATTAGATTATTTGCATGTCTGAACAAGGGCTAAGGTATTAATGCTCCCTTAGGACAAACTGTAATAACCTCTTCGGTGGCTCTAAGATCCCTGTGGAGGGGGCTGCATGGACGCTGGACCCTGGAAGGAGGGAGAGAGCATAGCCATTTCATCCAATTAGCTGTGGATTATACTGCTCCTCTCCCTTTGAATCCTATTTGCTGTGATAAGGTGTTCTCCTACAGGGACAGAGCTGAGCTTTGCTATCAGGAAAAATGATTAATTCACAACCCACTATTAAAATGCAGTGCCTTCCATTTCACACTGTCTGACATAGGAGGAAGAAACAGCTCGGAAATCAATACAGGCACTAAACAACCACACAGGAAAAGGAGAGGTTGGCCAAGTAAGAAAATACCCCTAAGAATCTAAGAAAGCAAGCTGCATTTCATTCTACACATCACACTTATATGGCTCTCCATGGTATGATATGTCCTTGAATTATTCAAAACCGTCTAAACTCTGGGAATGGTTTTAAGACTAATGTGGCACAATATCATGGTCGCTGTTGTTATTGCATTGTACTGTGCAATTTTCACAAATATTTATCTCTTTCTTCTGATCTTCCCAAGGGCATGTAGTTTAATTTTACAATTCCACGCTCCTTGCACCTCTTTGAACAACCAACACGCTCACACACAGTATAGGATGGCGTCAGTGGGACATTTTTACAGGCATTTTTCATGTCTTTTCTGGTCTTTATCTGGCATAGGTGGGGAGAATACAGTGTCCAGATTTATATTTTCCAAGCCCTCCGACGCTGCACAAATGATGTTTAAACACCCAGCACCTAGGGTTTAATTAAGTCCCTCTAATCGTGTTCCAATCAGAAGCTTGGACTGATGGGCTGGAATTCCTGATGTGCATTTCTGTCAGTCTTAATTGGATAATTGATTGCCAATTTGAACCTGGCCACACACTGCATACACAATAAAGCGTCTGGCCATGTTCCTTGAGGATTCATTTTCCATCCGAATAAAGATGCTGCTTCGATAGGCAGAACTCCAACTATTGGTCTTGTTGAAAAATAAGCCCTGGCTGCTGATGTAGATTGGAAGTCCACTTATGAATGCCTTTTGAATTTTTAGTGCATGAACACAGCTTTTCTTTGTGTAAACGCATTTGTATTGTCTTCTGGGACTTAGGGTGCATATACCGTAAAGATGTGCAACTGTTTAAAGCAGTGGTTATGTTTTTGATGTTGTTTGAAGTAGTAACAGCTATTTTTAAATATTGGTTTGATTACATGCTGATTTCAGACATGATGTAAAGTTTTAATTAAATGTACAATATGCTTTTGGACTCACAATTTACTACACACTTAATGCCTCACTAAAATCTCTTGCTTTTTCAAGGAAAGCACACTGACATTGCAAAAATCAAATTCAGTTTGTTAAATGAAATTTTAACAATCTGTGGATTTGAGAGTAAACTGGTGTTTAATGAGCAACCTGGGTCAAGGTTAACATGCATATTTGCACTGTTGACCTTTCTGATCTCTAGCAGCCCAGCTTAAAGTCCTACTACTTCTCTGTATACACAACAACACCTCAAATCAGACTGCACCACTGAGTGGAGTCAATACTCAAACAAGTAAATAGTAAAGTCCTTATTCAAGGACTATTGCATTGCATTGCATCATACAGGTGTTTCTACTTCTTTTCTTTTTTTTTAGTACAGCATGATTTGTCATTGTATTTGTGTATTTTGTTAACGCAGCAATAGTTTGAAAACGATCAAAAGGTGATGCTGAAAGGGTGAAAAGGTGATAAGGAAAGACAAGCTGGATATTAATATTTATTACATATGTGAAAGATGACTGTGAGGGGACACAGACACAATATTGCTAACAATTATTTTCCCCAGGCAGGTTATACCTGAGTCTCTATCCATCGTGTACATTTAGTGGGTTTGCTGTTTACCTGGAGGATACATTCACTTAAACCAAAGCTAAGCCTTCACATTATCAAATAACAGTCACATAATTATTAAAAAATACATTGTTTTGTATATATCTATTATATAAATGTTACATTGCTGGTTTAAGGGAGGCAAGCTTTTCATGTTTATGTCAATTAAGGTTTCATGAGATAAAACAAAATAATGTTTTGCAAAGAAAATAGTCCAAATAAAAGACATGTTGTTTTTCTGTGCAGAAGAAAGTAAGACAGTGGTTTATTCTACAATCTGCAGGATATTGATAATTGTGTTAAACTTTTAGTACTGCAAAATGACAAAGTGATGAAGACATAGATCTGCGAGCATAAACAATGTGAAATAACAACATTTATGAGTCCTATAGCGTGAGTGATAACATTCTCTGATAATGGTGAACAGATTTCCAAATATCTTTATGCAGTTAAACACAATTTCCTTGTCAGAGAAAACGTCTCTGGAGAATCTGAACAACAATGGGCTGATGGGAAACAGATCTGAGGAGTCACCACAGCACCAAGCTGATCTCCTCTGATCATACTCATCAGTGTGCACATTTCTCTCTTCTGGGACAACTGTGCATTTGGTTCCATTTAACCTTCTCTGCTAAATGTGTGTTTGATGGTGTCCTTAGCTATCAAAATGTCACCAAACTCACCACAATTTAATAATTTGTAAGACTAACATTTTCTCAGCTTTTTTTTTTTTTTTTACTGCTGCCAAAATGTTTTGATATGCCAAGGTGAAAGACTCCGGAGGCCTTATTTGGTGTGGACAGCCACAACTGCCTCTGGGTCCCACTTTGGGTGGGCTTGCACCGAGTTATTCTAGTCTCTCCCATCTACTCTACATTTTCTTCACTGTTTTCACACAAGAAATTGCTTTCCCGCTCTAAATAAGAATTCTTTCTAGGAGCCAAATGGTGAGGAGAGAATTCTCCTATTATAAATGGCCTTTCTCAGCCCTGTAACCTCGCTACAAGTTTTAGCACTAGAGTGCAACCCTTGGTGGGATTAGATATTTTGGCCACCATTTGTACAGAGTGAAGTTTCTTTGGAGTCTCCTTGAGACAAGTGACCAGTGCAGGGCAAAGTGAAGGCCTTATCAGTCACCCCCACAATGGTGCCACCCCATGAATTATATTAGGGACGGATGTGGCTCACCAAGCCACTGCATTGTGGACCATCTGGGTGACAATAAACATGTCGCCACATGGTTCCCTCCATCATTCAAGTGTAGATAGCAGATCTGGACCTTAACTATAGCTCACTATCTCCTGGATCTTGGCGTGACCTGTTAGAGAGATGGAGGTGAGGCTCAAGGATATCTCTCAGAGAGTCTGCTCCAACACCAGGAGGTTATTATACCCATGCTGGGGGGAGGCAGTCCGTCTGTGTGCTGCTCTTTCCCCCCAGTATGTGTCTATATGTTACACTGAGAGGGGAGTTTAGTGGGAGAAATGTGTTGAAGAAACACATGTAAAGACGACTGAGCCATCTGTAGCTATAGTGATCAAGTGTATAAATATCAGGTATTCAGTTTTTGCTGTTGCAGATGAAACAAACAACCTAAAAATATGAAAAAAAAAATATGAAAGGTATTAAATTACTTCAAAACTGTATCAGAAAAAGCAATTACTGTTATTTTGGCCAGTAACACTGTTTTGACTCTCACAAGAGGAATGTTTACACTTCTAGCATCTAAATATCCCACTGTTGTTGTGTTGCACATGTTTAACGGCTTGTTGCTAGCTTTAGCGGTCTGTCATTTGTTGCTAGCATGCAACAAAAGTGATAAAATAGAAATAATAGCAGTAAATAATAGTATGAGATATGCGAGAGCAAAAAACAACAGCAAAATTAGAAAACCAAAACAGTAACTGAAAGATGCTAAAATGTCCCTTGAAGCTGAAGAAAGCTACAGAGTTCAGTGAAAATTCTCCTCATGCATTTATTACATAAAATGAGTCATGATGAACATATTGATTAATGCATCTCAGAGTTCGATCACCGACAGTTATTGTTGGATGAGATTTCTTTCGATATGCAATTATGTTGAAATTTGGAATGTATTTTGGCAGAGAGATGTATAACATGTTCACCATGGTTCAGACATTTACCGTGGACTGTCCAGACTGTCTCTGCAGTTTAAGAATTATCTGATTAAAGATAAAATTAAACAGTAATGGAGCAGATCGGTGATGTTTGATTTTGGGTCTTAGAAGCATTTGACTTTGGCTCTATCAGCTCACCACTGCCTTGATCCACACATTAAAAAAACACTGATCATTGTTTTCCCTCCACTGTGAGCCAACTATTGGACCTTTCTGCAGGCTTAATTGAACTGAAACTTTAGTGGTGCAAGTTCTTTTGCAGCAGTAAATCCACCTGCTTGAGCAAATTCCTTACTGAGGTTAGTTATTTTTTGCTGTTCTTGCTAATAGAGAGCCACACAAATTAATCATTCACAAGTAAGAGGATTCAGTGGGATAAAATAATGTGAGGCTCCACAAATCTGGCATGAGGAAAAATTGGTTAATTTGACTTAACATGTTAACGCCTTGATGATGAAACCTGAAGTGAGACTCAAATGAAGCATGCTAAGGGCAGGCAACAAAAAAAACAAAAAAAACTGTGCAAGACCAATGAGGAAGTGAAAAGTGAGGCATAAACAATGGCATTTAATACAATTTCATAAAATCACTTATAGCACATGACAGGGGCTCACATGTAATCACTGTAAGTGGAGACGAGGATGGGGGCTGCGGTGTCGTCGTCTCAATGCCAGAACACTTCTCCATGACACGTCCCCTGCTTCTTCTCATTAATCCCCTAAGCTACATTCATTAACGGTCACTCCCTCCGTTCAGCAAGCCTGCACACTCCAGTGAAGTCACACTAGCCATCACAAAAATAACCTGCTGTTGAAATGCAATGGGATAATTTGTTATAGCTCTCCATTCGTAATACTTCCATTTTAATTAATTAGTAAACACAGTTACTTTATTTATTATTGTGGAATTCAAATGGAAAAGGGTATTATGCATGGCTCGGATCCAGGTCAAATCAGAACAAGCACATTTAGACAAGTTGGAAAAATGCTGCGAAGGAAACTCATGCCCCTGTATTTCACCAGACACACGGTGAAATCCAGCTAACAGCTGACACTGAAGGACAGTTGTGTAAGGATGGCAGTCAGAGGGGAGAGGTACAAGAGGAGATGATAAATACAAGAGATTTACAGGTTCTGGGAGTGTCAGATGCACTGTGGAAATAGTGCTGGGTGTGCTGTTATCTAGATGGGCCAGTTAGTGGCTTTTGGAGGATCCCCTGTTCTGAATAGGGCTGTAGTTTCGGAGGGCAGCCTTTATGGCTCACCAGTGCACTGACCACAGCCCATTAACTCAAAAAGCCTCCACAGGAGCACTGGAGCAGGGAAAGGGGCCGTGACCTGCCCGAGACCATCTTATTACTTTAACACATTATGTCTCCCACTGCGATCTTTTTATTTAAGTGACTTCAGCAGAACGCATCATCTCAGGCCAAGTCGGGGACAGACAGGGGTTTCGAGACAAGAGGCAAGAGGAGGGGTCAAATGATTTATTGGAAACGTCTGCTATTGGGTGCTACGGAAAGGGAGTGCAAGGATGGACAGTGAGCAAAAGTGTGGGGGGAAACAGTTAGTGATGAACCTGACTG
>OMNW01018779.1:0-12445 GCA_900303245.1 Selene dorsalis | reverse complement strand
TATTTCTGCATTCCCTATTTTCTACGCAATTGTTGTGTATTTGTATTTGCAGATTACTAAAAGGAGTGATTTACCTTTTTTTTTCTTTTTGTTTTATCATTCTCTTTTCTTTTTTTCTGCGTCACTTATCTTTATTGATTTTGGACATTGTACATATCTTGGATATATGCAAGCTTCATTGAAACAACTTTGCTCTCCTTCCCTTCCTCCCTTTGCCCATGAACTGATATCTATGACAGTTTCTATGACAGTAAAAATTACAGTTTACTGAAGGATATTCAGTTGTGTACATCTGTAGCCTATCTCTAAACCTGATTTAAGAAAAGTTGTCAAAACAAATATTTGAGAAATGAATCCTAAAAATATATATGTTTTGCTTGTCATTAATAAAAGCCTTCGAACCTAACCCACCAAAGCAAAATGAAATTTACTAATCTTAAGACCCAACAAACACTTTTTCTATGCATAGCAACAGGATGTTTCACTTGTTACAGGCAGAGATTTACCAGCCTAATTTCACACATTCTTAGGGACAACACTTTTGGTACAAAAGATTACATATTTGTACTTCCACATACCATATCATACAAATTAATAGATGACTTTTGTGCTTGTAGACGAGCTGTTTCCCATTCTTGTTCTGTAATATCTGTCTGAAGATCCTCTATTCACACCAGTCTTTTATAATTGAGGATATTGTAGCCACACTTCGTAATTTCCTATAAATTCTTGAGATCAGGGGTTTGATGTTGCCAGTTCGTTAATGATCCTTAGAGCTGGTCACTAATATGGCCTAGAGGAAATACAACTTCTAATCAGGAAATATTTGAACAAATGAGTTTGTGGGGTTCAGAATTTTTAAAGGTCTGAGATCTTATTCTAAAACCCTTCTGGGCCCATAGTCAGAATCCAGGGTCTGATTTTCCTTGTGTAAACACTGTATCACCACAGAGAGGCAAAACTGTGAAATCCCTGTTGTTTCTGAAAACATATCTTTTGCTTCCTCCCAAGCTATAATTGTGGTTTTAACAAATGGATTAGCCGTTTTCATCTTAAGCCTCCTATGAGTCAGAACAGAGATATTTATCTAATGTTCATCCTTTGGTGCTGGACTCAGGGTGAATTCGAGGGGTCAAAGAACCAGAAGGACGCTGATCTAATCTGAGCTGCCCTAAAATACCAAAAGATTAAAGATTGGGATAAAGGATTTTTTCATGCTGGAAAAGAATACATTTACTTTTTTTTGTAATGCTTAAGTTTCATTAAATGCAGGGTTTAGTCTGTTTGCTGTGGGAGCACCTTCTAACACGTCCTACTTTCATGCTGCCACAGACCTCCGTCCATTCCGTCCAAGTTTAATTTTTTGCTGCATTCTTTTTGTGAAACCTTATATCTCCTGTACAGAGAAATCTGCAATCATTTCTGGTCCAAAGACAGTAAGAGTTAAAGGAAGTTTATATTATATTATGTCATATATCCGCTGATAGCATTTAAATGTTTGTAACCAATACTTTGTGGGCGGTACGTTTTATCTTATCTTAACATAACGACACGTGACACTTTTCTGGCTCTGTGATCCATTATGTGTGCTTTAGGCCAGCATGTAGTGGCATGTGAAGCTAGACGGTATATTGACGACCAGCAGTGGCACAGTTGCCAAGATGCCAGGTGACATGCACCTGGCACTTCATCATCCACTGTCAGTTAATTAGTTTAGAAACCAGCCTCCTCTCTTACTTCATTTCTTTCCTACACATAGTGTTGTGTGGCACACAAGGATGAAATTTTCCTGGTGGCATGGCTACTGTGGAAACACAAAGCGAAAGAGAGAGAGAGACAGAGATGGAGAGAGAGAGAGAGAGAGAGAAAGATAGAGAGAGAGAGAGAAAAAAAAGGCCGAGAGAGAGGCAGAGAGAGGTGCGAGATAAAACTCGGAGAGAGACAGACTCTGACGACCAGACTGTGCAGATGTTACATAAATGTCAACATCGGCTTCCATCTCCAATCCAGCAAAAATCACATCATCAAATATTTGCTGTAGCCGTGGATTTCCCTCTGTGTGTCAGTTCTCACCCAGTCACTTCGTGTCAGTGTCAGACTTAACAAGGCAGGCAAACTGCGCAGAGCCAGCGGCCTGTCAGGTGCAGCATATCGACACCTCATGGGGCAAAAAAGTCAATCTGTGCTGACAAATGCTCACCACTGCACTGCCAGTCTGGTTGAACCCCAGGCGTCTGAGATGGGAGGGAGGGGAAACCACTAGTCTGCAGCGGGAAATGAGAACAAACTGTCAGCTACACTCTGAAAAGGAATGTGAAAAGGTGACCCCCTTGCATGTGCAGCGTAGGCATTTTGTCTTGACTTCTGCCCCTTTTTGGGGGTTTTGTCTGCCATGCAATGCAGATCAGGGGAATTTGAACCCCACAGGCTAGCTCTTTGAGCTGCATGATGCCATTCAGAACTTTTTTTAAAGTCATGGATCACAGTCCATTAAAGTACACTTCACAAGGAGTACAGGTTTGTACACGGGTGTCACGGTAGAAACATCTGCCTGTGGTCCTCCTTCTATACCTGAGCTGGAGCTCATCCACAGAGAGCACCATCTGGCTCAGTGCTGCCTTTTGGCTCCTGGGTGAAGGGGTGTACTGTAGTTAGAAAGCAGCCCACTGGTGGGTCTGCCGTCGCATATGGACGCAGCTAGAAGAACGCTTCATCCGTTCTATCCTTTGCCTCCAGTTTTAACCAACAGTAAAGCCTGTTAGAGGGTGCAGCACATACAAAATTGAGGTTACCTGGATAAAACTCCAGTCCTGTGAGTGTGTATGTGTTCCTCCAGCTCCTTGTCACGCTTCAGTGATTTGGAAGGCAGACCAGTGAAAGGAGGGCTTTGCGCTCATTTATCGGCCATGCTGCTCCCTGATTCGGCAGTGAGTGGATTGATCTTCCTCGAGGTGCTAGGGAAGGCCTCCTCTGAGTAAACCAAAAGCAAAGTCTGTTAGCAGCCTACACACATGCTCAGCACATCCAAGTAACATCCATTTGTCACAACTTCTTGGTTCAACATGGATGAGAACTGTAGTCGTGTGTGCCGTGCAGTTTGGCAGGAGGTGGTTCAACTTAACCCAAGCCATATATCACTGTAACTGTCCAGTGAGCTGTAAGTGACTGCAGCTAGCTGACAAGGATTTGGGCATTACTCAGCAGTTTGTTTGCGTGGCTGAACTGCCTGCACACAACATTTACGAGTAAAAATGTTCACATCAAGAGTGATGGGACTCCTAATCAAAACAACAAAAATAAAACCCAGGGTTTGAAGAAATGTAGGCTATTATTTCCTGTAAGGTACGATGACGGTGGTGTTCTATCACACCCGTGTTACTGGAGCAGATGCAGTGCCCAATAAGAGACTTTGAGAAGGAGGTCACTGCTGCCTTATGGGAGATTGTTACTGAGGAGAAAGGGGTGCTGTGACTTTGCATTGCCAGCTTACATTAGCACACACCTACGCATGCCATTCACTCTGGGACAAAGCAACGCACACACAGAACATTTGAGTTTACGCAGTGGGACTGTGTGTCCCCTCTCTCATCTCGTCCTTCTCAATCGCTCTCTCTCTCTTTTTCCTCCCTCGTCCTGCTACATCCTCTTATTGCCTCTTTTGCTCAACCTTTGCTATCGCTAATGTGACAGTTGACAATAGTGTGTAGTGCATTTACAGGATTCCCACCTACTAATTAGAGAGAGTTCTCTGGGCCTTTGATCCTATGTCCCTGTGTTCTGTAAGGCTTCCTACTCTTTGAAGGTAGCTGTGACGGAAAAGCTGCTTTCAACTACCCAGAATCCTTTGGCTCTGGCTGTGTGACCCCCTCGCTTAGCTCACTACAGGCCTCTTAGTGAGCAAAGAGAAGCCCCTGCAACTGCACACTGAGCCTGGCAGCAGTGACTCAGGGTGTATGAGCAAGATACTAAGGCAGGGAATCTTGTGGAGCAATTGCTCATTTTTAAAGGATGTGCCGATTACCTAGGGCCCTTGACGCAGGGAGGGTGTCAGGGGCCAAGTCTTCCAGTTTGATGTGAACATCATGACCTTCTTGTAATATACAAGTGATGGCTCTAAGAATTCCTCACTTGGATTACAAGGCTCATCTTTTCTACACATACTAGACCGTGCCCTCTGTCACCCGCACAGACACCTCTGTCACCAAGACAACACAACAGGAGTTCTTGTGGATTGTACCTGTGATTAATATGTTATGGGAACCTTGAGACGGGGCTTGGGCTGTGCTCAGATTAATCACTTTATAAGATCAATATAAAAGTGGATGAATAATTAATAGAAGAATATTTATTCACTCAGTATGGAGCTTGACTGCTAACAGTCAGACACAAACCATTATGGAAAATAATATCTTTGGCATGAGTTAAAGTATGTCCGACTACAAATGTCATGCAAAACACTTGAGTGTGCTCGAAGTCTGCAACGCAGGATAGTAGGGGGGAAAAAATGAAATATTGAATTCAGCTGGCTTCTCTTTCAATATTCCTCTTATCATGCAAGTGCTACACTTCCCCAGGTGCACTGAATGGCACAATGCAGGATAAAAGGGAAAAGAACTTATTATTTTTTTCTCTATTTTTCAAAGGCACATTGTAAGCAGCACAAAAGGGGCAAACTGCGCCATTTACAAATCAGTTAAGCCCTGAGGGAAATCTACTGGTGGATGACATTGAAGTTAAAAGTGCACAGTGAGCTGGCTACATTGCTCTGCAGATCATACATCTGAGCAGTCTCCCTGTGCATGAATTTGACTGGGAGTAAGTGCCTGTACACAAAGGTGGTATAGCAAAAGGAAGCTGCGGTGGGGCTGCTGGACTGTGATAGGCATCATCTTTTCATTTGAATACAGCCAGGGAGACAGAGATATAGGGAACGCAAACATAATCCATGCCAGTTTAGAAGTAGTGCATCGATTCTGCCTGTAAGACTGTGTTTTATCCTCTGTCAAACAGCAGTTCTGCCCACTAAGCTCTTTTGAGATGATGATGCTCACAATAGGGCTGCGTGCTCTGTCTCCTGCAAAATCAAAGCAGATTAAATTCAATGCTCGGGCTGACAAAAGTGAGTGTGTTAATGTGGAACGCTTATGAACCTATGTGGGCATGTGCGTACGGCGGTGTCTACAATAGGCATGTGCCGTGGCTTTAGTTTGGGTTTTGAGAGGTGAAAGCAATAGTCTCAAATTTCCATGACAATGGAACATTGTGTTTTGTGCAGAGTTGCAGTGTGCAAGATGGTATGACATCAAATCAGTTTTGTCATTGCACTTGTTTTGCTTGATTCAACCATTTTTTTCTGACAAAGTTTCACCTTGTGAGCTTGTGTCCTTTCCTCTCCTCTGAGCACAACTTGGAAAAATTCTAAACAGTCTAAACAAAACATAGAGACTTTCCTGTATTGTATATTTTGTTGTTGGTTTTGTGGTATAATTAAATAGCACTGTGTGAGGCCACAGTGGTGGGTTATGCTGAATTGTTCATCAGCATGTGAATGGAAACAAAAGACTTGTTCTTTTGACACTTTGTGCTGTTTTTTCCTTTTAATATTTTAGTCATTGTATCACTTGCAGACACCGGATTGCGTAATATTTCATACTTCTCTTTACACCCCTGCATACTAAGTCAACTGTAGCAGTAGCCATGGCAATAATGATAGCACATAATTAGGGTCTTATATCCCTTAGCTTCTTCCATAATTGCAGTCTCCAAACCAGAAATCTCAATTTGCATGTTTCTCAATATGAGAGAAACTCATTAATTGTAGACAATAAGGATTAGGAGTATGCAAAGCTTAACCGTAATGCGGGAGCTAAAACTGAATAGGCCTTTCTGTTTGCCGTACCAGAGACATCCTCATCAGCTCCACCTCTTTGCGTTTAATTGTGAGGAAGAATGTCAGTCTGCAGATGCATCGTGGATGTTTCTATCCATAAAGCAGAATATGTTAAGTGTAGCATTTTTGGACCATGCATAGTGCTCACTTTTCAGTTCTGTCTGCTCCTTTTTTTTTATACTCCCTGTGTGGGTTCTCCATATGAATGTAGCTTGTATATGCACAAATACATATTATTCAAATGTGTAGCTCTGTCTCTCCCATCCATGATGTAAACTGACAACATGTATGCCTTACATATGTAACAAGATCAGTTAGGTAGAAGGGGGGAGGTGTACAACTCCGTAAAGATGGATGTTGCCTGTACCAAATAGTGTCCCAGAGGAGAAAACATTTATTATCTTGAGTTTTTCTTTCAGATCGTTTCTCAAATTAAATAAGTAGGGTGCTGCTGCAATACTGGCTGTAGTAAAATGGGTGAAAGATTAATCAGGAAAAACTCTATTACCATGACAAGAATTAAACTAAGAAGAAGTTGTGGCATGATGAATGGGTAAATGTAACATGGACAAAAAAAGGACAAAAGTTAGATGAGAAAAGAAAATGCAGAGGCAAGTGTACCATGACAAAACTATAGCTGGCAAATCCCAATGTGATTGTCCCCATACTCCCCCAGGAGTTACTCCTTCTTCATTTATTTACAGCTGTCTGTGGCAGCACAAGCAGATAAACAACTGCAGCTCTCCTATGAGAGGCTGATGCCACAGCCAGGGCTTCACCTAATGATTATGAAATGCATGATCAAATAAGGGTTATAGAACTCCATTGCACAGAAGTGCACAACACACGCACACACACGCGCACACACACACACACACACACGTACACGTGCACAGAAGGCAATCCTAACTTCCCTAACATCTACCAGTTAATTTCCACACTGAAAAATATGCCCACTCAGCCCTCCAGAACGCCTCCCCCTTGTGCAGATGGAAATAATGTGCTCTTCTTTGAATTACACCAGCAACATCTGTTAGAGGCAAACTATGTTATTTTCGTGCCCTCCCTTCAGTAAATATCTACACTGGGTATAAAATGTGACAAAGTGATTGCAAAGTTTGCTTATCTGCAGATTACAGGCCAAGGTATTCTGAGACATAACACAAGCCCACAAAACAGTCATTAGCCTTTTAATGCTTGTACCATAAGGACACAGCAGAAGAGGCAGCATCTGTATCCTGCCCTTATGTGTGATCATATAAAAAGCTTTTTGTAGTTACATTTTGAGAGGAAGCCTATTGCTCTAACCTTAGAACATTCTCATGAGCCACAACACCACAGCTCAGTCCCTTGCACAGAAACACAAAAGCTTCAAACACATTTATTCCATACCCCGGGGCTGCCTGCACTGTTTCTAAACAAACAGCTCTGGTCCCCTACAGACTACACTCCTATTATATGCTGCCAATTCAAGATCTGAAATTGTTATTCTGTGTATCCCACAACTTAACATGGGAAACATGCACAATATTGGATTATAGTGATAATCTAGAAGCCTGTTTAGCATGCATTGAGGGATATATTCAAGAGGAGGCCTGTAGATTGTTCAAACAGATGAACCGGCTTGTGTAAATGTGCGTTCGTTCCACTCTTCAAATTCTAAGATAGAAATCAGACAATATGGAAATCATGTTAAATTTGTTCTGTGTGAAGCCATGGATGAAAGATTGTGTGGTACCACTGGTGCAGTAGCTGACAGCAGCAGCTATGTAATTAGAAAATGACACATACACAGGAATATGTAGTTCATCATGAAGTGTCTTTTATCAAAAAGACATAGCACATCTGTTGATCTCATGTAGCCTACTGTAGCTGCAGGGAGCAGAGAGGGTTTCTGACTATTTATTGATCACTGACACAAATTATCGTGGCAATGTGAAGAATATGCAATGGATACATAATCATTTACAAAAGGTCGACACGAGCTGTAACTCAAAGATAAATGAATAATATCAATACTCTAACAGATATATCCACAAATCACTTAAACAAATGGCAGATTTAACAAAGGTTGCTTGTTGTTTGCATGTTGTGCAGAAACCTTACAGCTGGAGCTATTTACATACAGCTAGAGCTGTTTACCTGTTTTTTGGGCCTGCACCATCCCGCCTTGACAACAATCACATGTAGAGTACAACAAACTTATCTAAACCTGTCACCCTTACAATATGGCATGCACAGAAAATTACTGGACAACCACTGAACACAGTGTATGAGTTATACTGATTAATGCTCATCACCGATGCCAGCAGTTTAAATACACATCAAAAGCAGTTCCGTTATACTTTCCCACAAAACACATGGACACAAAAATGTGTGATGCAGCTGTTTTGCTTTTGAATTCATGGAAATCATCATTTCTACCCATGCCCTTCAGCATGTGGTTTATAGGATGTTTAAATACATTTCAGAAAACGGATGAATGGACCATGGATGGTTGAAGGACAACCTGAGCAAACTGAAGGCAGATGTCTTTCTAATTATGTTATATTTAAATATATAACTTAACTTATTCTTTTAGGGTGAGACATCAATTGAAGCCTTCAAGCATTTGTGTGAAATTGAAAGAAAGAGTAAATTATGTTATTATTTTGGTCATTTAAATAATGTAAAGGACAAAATTCAGTGGAATTTTTAAGTACAGTATCATCTGAGTTTTGTTGTATAAACTGCTCTTAATGAGCATTAACTGTTTACTGTGATGTCTAACTACATCAAACACATGGGGTGGAATCAGGGTCTTTTTTTTTTACAAAAGGGAAAAGTAGATAAGAAATTAGAATGATCAATGCAAAACCAACTAAAACTAAAATGAATTGCAGATAAAATTAGCTTAGTGTTTCCGTAGAAACGGCTCATGTTGCAAGAAGAAAACGCCACAGCTCAATATGGGACTATTTCAAGTACGACCCCCAGGTAGAAAAGAGTAAATGTATCATGATGAGGACTAACATTTGTGAATATTTGTGGGATGCAACTTGTCTTCGGAGCTCTCACTTCTTCTACAAATAAAGGCTTTCCAATTCCTCCTAACACCTGAGAAACTATCACTAGTCAATTCCTCAAAATAAAAACTAAATTAAAACTGCACCCAATGTTCAGAGGCTGTGGTCCTCACTGCAGCAGGTTCAATTCCCCCCAGAGGCCTTTTGCTGCATGTAATTCTGTTCTCTCTCTAACTATCCTGTCATTAAAAGAACGAAATCCCTTCCCCAAAAAACACTTAAAAAAAAGCAAACTGAAAATCTCAATAAAAATTTTGAGACTATAACAACCTTGATTGGAATTCACTGTCACACAGTGGCTATTGACAGCACTGCGAAAAATGAATGCTCATGTCTGTCTATTTTCCTAATGGATTTTTCTACTTTTTTCTTTTTTTTTTACTTCATCATCATTTATTTTGAAGTTTAAAAATGGGTATGTCAAGGTGGACTGTGAATTTAATGACTTAGTGTTCAACTAGCCAAGAAAAAAACAAACAAACAAACAAAAAAAACACTTGCAAAAACCTTTAACACCAACGAACACTCACTGTGACTTCATTTGGACTTGAGCCTAATGACTTAATTCTCCTCAAGCCCAAAGCAGAAGGATCTTGTTTGGCAAGAGCAGCATATTCAGAGAATGAGCAGACACTGCTTGCACTTGGATGTGCTTTTAAATAGATGATTGTTACTTCATTGCAGGTTTTCTTTTAACTGTCTTATGAATGTAGATCTTAGGGTCAAAGAAAAAAGAAGATGAGCTTTAAAGAGTATAAAGATATAATACTTAATGGGTTTCAAATACGTAGTGATGATGTTAAACCATTCTTAAAGGAGACATATTCTGCCCCTTTTCCACAAATTAAAATAGTTCCCTTACAGACATGTCTTTATGTGACATGCTGCGGTCAAAATACCCCAAGGATCAAACATCACAGCGCTCTTTTCATCTGCTCAGAGTGTCCCTTTAAATGCAAATGAACCACCCCGCTCCACCCCTTCTATCTGTACCAGTACTCACAGGGAGGGGTGGTATTATGCAAATTCAAAAACTAATGACATCATTGTCAGACAACTGAGGGATCAGCTCGTAAAACCACATGGATTTCAATCTAAGGAGAAAATTACAGACTTTTTGGCAATTCTGACATTTTGGAGGCCAGAAGGCAAGACAAACACCCAAATATATATTAAAGAGCCTTCAAAAAGTGACATTTCCATGTTATATTTTTGAAAACACCCTCAACAGTACAGCAAAAATTTGATTTTTGTCTTAAACTGACATTAATATTATGACTTCACTCTGCTTTTTTTTGGTTCCAGGAAACAAATGCCATAGTAATTTTGGTTGGGCCACATGTGAATCCAGGCTTGTTTTCGCTGGAGGCCTGCTGGACATGCCACAAAACCACCACGGCAGGTTTCATCGTATATGTCACAAAAGCATAATAGTGAATCATAGCAGATCTGTCTGAACAGATCATGATGGGACAGAGCACAAAATTGCTTCATGTTGTGCTGCTCTAACTTGTAACCATATCTGTCTGTAAAAAGCAATAACAGCATCAAGTCGGGAGCCTAGCAAGACTATAGAGCTAAAATTAAATTATTCCCTTTGAAAAACCTCAAACATGGTGGTACAAATCACAGGCGACACCTTCTGCAATCTTTTTATATGGACAGGAGATGAGAGTTTTGACTTGGAAAGAGGAGGGGCCTAAGTAGTCTGGTGGTACAGCTGAAAAAAAGCATGCTGAAAAAATGTATGCACCCCTGGGAGACAAAAAAAAAATTAAAAGGGAGGCAGGGGAAAAGTCGGGAAGGCTCAAAGTTAAAAAATATTTAAAAAGAAGCCTCCTTTTGGCCCTTTAAACTCACCTTTGCCATTCTAGGTTTGTTTACCTCGATGTCTGAGCATGTCAAGCTATTCCAGAGCTGCAGGACTAGACAGTTGTGTAGTGAAGCAGTAAAAGAGGGCCATATTGATCATTCCTGTCTATGCTAGGGGACTACTGAGCTGAAAACATCCAATGGCTAGTGGATGAGTGCATCTTGGTGGAACAGCCTAGGTCACACAGCAATAAAACTTAAATTTCTTGTGTTAGAAGCCTGAATATCTTCTTGTGTTATTGTCCTCATGTGTTTCCAATAGCATTTTGTTTTTGGATTAAGTTTATACAGTATTGCCAGAGCGTAACAGCAGGAATTCATTGTACATTCAGTTCTGCTGAATGTTATGTATTCTCCTGTGTAACTGTGAAATAGGGTTTTGCACCATTTGGTAGCTATAGTCTGTCATGTGCGGGTCCCATTTGCCCAGGTCAGTCTGCAGAGTTTGCTGCCTGTTTGAGTATTTTGGGCTTCTCAGAATGAAGACACAGAAACAGGAGCCAGTCCAACTTTGTAATACCAACAGTGTGTGCAATGTTATGCATAATGGATGTATCTTTATGCGTGTTATTGTAAGTTGAAATGCATCAAAGAAAATCCTTCAGGTAGCTTATATATACTCACAATAACATTTTCCAGGAATGGTAAAAAGAACAGGGAGACATGATTTATTCTATTTGTTGTTCTGTGGATTAATGTCACTTTCGTAATACCCGTGTAGATCAGGCACTTTACTGATATAGTCTTATTGATCCAAGGTCTAAGGAAGAGTCGATGTATCCAGTGTCATTTCTGTCACGTACAGAGGTGAGTACAATGAGATTGCTTGTGTGTGTGTTGGGTGGAGAGTTTTTTTTTTTGTTTTTTTTTTTTGAAGTGTTAAATGATACCGTTTATATTGTTTTGGCTCGTGCTGGTTTAGATAATGATAACCGCAGATGGTTCACTTCACCATCGCATCATTTAATACCAATTATGAATGAATAATAATAGACTCTTTTCTGTAGTGCAGTTTTCATAACATTCGGGTTACTTAGTGAAGAGGAAGACTGAAGGTGGAAAAAACATAATCTAATTGATGGATGGCTCAAAATGAACTGCAGTGGGCGCAATAAATTAAACAGACCTGTGTCTTGCTGCTTTTATGCTGTGATTGCAAGACTGTCCCCATGTAAAAATGACCCCATGCTTTATCATGACCTTCAGAAGTGCTTTATTTATTGTGGTAACCCCTACCTCTGCATAGTAATTATGATGTGAATAAAAGAGGGAAAATATGAAATCTTTATCAGGACATTAGGACCCATTCAAGTGAAAGGGAAACTGTGTCCAAACATTTGATTTGTACTGCATATGGTCATTTAGATTGGGTGACTTGTAAGTGGTGGACATTACAACCACAACATGCGGTGACAACAAATAAGAAAAGAAAGGTCACAAAAATTTAAGATGAATTATTTGTCATTTAGTGTTGAAACATATTCCACAGCTCTTAGAGGCTGGTGTGTTGCTGATACAACATTTCAGAAAGTTTTTATACTGTAGCCTACATTCAGTGTATGTATAGATCATTGGCTGCTGGTGGTCTGCCAAAGAGGCGAAGCTAATTTTCGGCCTG
>OMNW01018778.1:14825-30750 GCA_900303245.1 Selene dorsalis | reverse complement strand
GGGACCGGGATCGGGATCGGGACCGGGATCGGGACCAGATCCGGGATCCAGACAGGGACCAGAACAGGAACTGGGAACTGATATTTTCCGACGCTTCTGACTACATCTGCTGTATGTGACTTTACATGGCTTTGAACTCTGGATAATTTCCTTTCAAAGACTTGAAAAGTGACGCAAGTCAAAAAGTCAAGCTACACACTAATCCAAAATGGCACCCATGAAAAAGTCCTCACTTCACTAGTCACTAGTACTAGCACTAGTTTTAATGCTGATTGTTTCATTTTGTTTCTTAAAGAATCTGAGGTGGGACATTGAATCAGGGTCATGTAGTGGGGAAAGTTACAAGTACTTCTCTCAAAGTGTAGCAGAAAGGGTGGTCCTCACTTCATCTGCACACTTACCTGGAGCTCACTATGATGCCCATACAGGAATGTGTGCGTGCGTGCGTGCGTCTTGTCTTACTACCTGCCAGCCATTGCTGTACAACACTGAGCTGGAATCATGAGGCAAATAGTTTATAGGCTTAAAAACAGGACGCAGTAACTTCACAGTCGCAGCATGGTCCAGGAAGTCCCTGCTCCAGAAAACCACCTATAAAAACAAAACTTGTTGCCTTTACATTTTGGTTTGTGTACAGATTAAACAAATGAAGTGTATTTGGTCAAGCTGATGAACACATTTTTTGATTCTTAAGGTAGAGCCAGGCTAAATATTGCCTCCTGGGTCTAGTGGAATTTTTACTTGCACATAGACAATGGGTTGACAGTGGTAGGCACTATTCCTTTATATGATATATAATGCTAAGAATACAGAGATAAAGAGACCATCTTGCAGTGTAGTGTGTTTAAGGTTATTCAATATACAACATAACCTTCAACCATTTTTTCCTTCTGCCAAATGCCAGCATCCCCTTGGATGTTGAGCAACTCAGACATGAAGATTGACCTCTATGATGTGCGCAGGCGACCGTGGTGAGTCCAAACACTTGTAATGGGATGTGCAGTTTGTGCTTCTGTGTCTCTTATCATCTCATTGTCAGTCATTATTCCAGTGTTTGTCAAGGGCACACACACAAGCTCATTCAATCTACCTGTGTAATTGTCACATTAAAGATACATTTGCCAAAACTATATTTGCATGTTACATAAACTGATTGCATATAGGACCTACACGCACACACACCAACACACACAAACAGTTTAAAACAATCCAGGTCTCTGACCAAAGCCAAACAAACACATCAGAGCACTATGATGATAAAGCTGCTGCAGATCAAAGGGTACCAATTCAAAAGCTTCATTAAATCCAAAAATGATTAAAATATGGCTGGAAGCCACCAATTCTCTTTTAACTAGGTTATTAAATTTCATTACTTTCAAAAAACCCCTCAGCTCCTGTGTACCCAAACTCTGAACACAGACATGCTGTTTATTTATGAAAGAAACTATTAGATGTGCTAAGCCTTTGTACTGTGTAGAAACAAGTATAAAAAAGGCATTTTTGCATTTTCAACAATAGCCTCTATGTCCATTTTTGTGTTTTTGCTCTTTATGTACTCAATATCCACGACTTATGTGTGTTGTTGCTCACCAGGTACATTCAAGGGGCGGCGTCACCCAAGGACATGCTGATCCTGGTGGATGCGTGAGTGATGACCTCATGATTCATCCATTACAGTCAGATTTTATTTTCTATTTGTGCGCCAGATAGCCCTGATGCTAACTCCCTGACTGGGTTCATCCCACTGGGCGCTGCTGCTGCACTGTGCTCACGGCTGCCTCTGCACCCCTGTGACACTGACGAAACAAAACGCAATCAGTGTATCGGGCAAGCTCATCATTTACAGTCTGGTTGTATCTTTCTGTAGTTTATGTCTGTAATATTTAAGCTTAGAAGAACTAAGATGTTCGAAGAAGGTGTTCACATTTTTAAGTAGCATTAACTGGAAATAGAGATCCAAACGTCAAAGGTACGTCTAGAATTATTCAGTATTTTAATTATTGTCATTGGTAAAACCCTGATATAGCTCTTGCCTCTGTGCCATAGATCCTAGAACTGTTAAATAACAGACCGTCGCTGTGATGTCTCTTCATTACCATAAACATGGCTACTGTAGTTTATTTCAACTGCACATATATCGTATATCCTACCTAGCTCACAGAATGTGTGTTAGCCTGCACATGAAATTAGTTTTTAGCCTTTCCCTTATTTACCACAAGTGTAACTTAAAACATCCGCTCATGGTGTGTAGTATTTTTGTTGGCATCCAAGAGATTTCTCTGGTAATTTCCACTCAGTTGGAGTTTCATTATAAATGACACTCATTGCACTGCACCAGGATTACAATGACAATGCAGCATGATGAATGAGAAACTAAATTTTTCCACTCGTAGCTCCTAACACAGCGCTGGTAATTGGTACTCAAATCTGCCACCGTCATGCTTGGAACTCTTTTTCTATTCTGTCACCTGCAGGAACCAATTAAGTGATATATTTATAGACCCGTCTAGACTGGGCTCATGTTTTCAAGATGGAGAATTATTATTTTTCTGCAAACATTAACAGTTTGTATGTAGTTCATTAGCTGTCACATGCCAATGGCACTCAAATCATGTCATTGAGGATTACTATTGATACCTTTTTTTAATGTGATGCTTAGTTCTACTTATTGTTAATGTAAGAAACATGGTCCCATATGTGGATATCTCAACAACACACCACATTTCTCTGACATTTGATATGGATAATTGTGATTTAGATACCCATTGGCCCTTCCTTCAGCACCCTGACCAGGCAGAAGGTCCATTCTTCTTTGCACTAAATATCAAAGGGTAAATTGACAGACTGAGATATTTGTCCTTTAAAAGCTTTTGGTCTATTCACCCGTCCATTCTTTCCTCATGTGGCTGTGGTGGTAACAGAAAAGTAGCCTTAAAAGAGATGTGCATTCCTACATGTTAATTTTCACTTTAAAAAGTTGTGGGTTTTTTTATATATGTGTACCATGTTATTGATTTATACTGTATGACACACACCATCTTATTTTCTGACTGCAGGAGTGGCAGCGTTTCAGGTCTCACTCTAAAACTCATCCGAACATCCGTTGACAAAATGCTGGAGACCCTGTCTGATGACGACTACGTGAACGTCGTCTCCGTGAGTATTCACACAGCTAAAACTTGAATTTGAACAATTTTCTTGTAAAATCTTGTCTAGAAAGTTCTTGTGTTTTTGTACATGTGCTGAATTTCCAGCTGCACACATTGCTGAATGTTAATGTGGCTATTATTTGTGGCTTGGCTGTTTACATAGCTTCACTCTTGTGGTCTGAGTCATTGGTATAAACATGGCAGTGACCTTTCAAGTGACTTAATATCCCACAGATGGATGGATCTTTATTGTGGCTGCATATGTGCTTGCATGCTTGCTTGCTTATGTCTTACTCAAAGTATCTATATGTGTACGTATGCAGCATGAGAGTGTACGTGTGTTTATGTTTATGTAGTGGTATATATGAGAGAAATATGTCAAGAGCATCAGAGCTGACTCAAAGCGTGTGCGCCTAATAGAGCGGACTCATGACACAATTTGAGCAAACCCTGGAGTGATACAAGATAAGTTTGATAAATGAATGTGCGCCCCTTTATGACCCACACGTCGCAACAGTGGCATGCAGTGGAAAAGTCCATGTTAGTCTGGTTGAAATTCAGTAGGAGTCTCAGCTATCAAAGGATTTGCTTGTATGGCTATCGGGGAAATATTCATCCATCATCATTTAGAAGCTCCATGGCCCGGTCATGTTTCCTGGCAATATTAACATTGGAAAGAAAAATAGCATGGTTTTTAAGTGGTTACAGTGGTTATTTGCCTCTGCTGAGAAATTTGTAAGTAATCGCAAAGATATATTGGAAGCAATCACACTGGATGAGATTAGACGTTGTCTATGTGAAGGTTACCACTCTAACTTGATTTTGAGCCCTTCAGAGACATCACTGGCATCTTTCTCTTTACTCTGTTGCTAAGCAACCATGAAACTCTGCTGCCGCCTGTCATTTAGTAAGCATACCTTAAGTTAGCTAATGTTGTTAGCTGTCCAAAGAACACTAACAACACTTTAACACAATTACATATTCACTGGTGAAACAAAGGGAGGGGAATTAATCGCCATCAAACTGTCCTTTCATTTCATTGTGGTTACACTGAACATAAGAGGAGGAGGTGCGGTGATCATTGTATCTGACTGGACAAAGGCACATTGAAAGTAATGAAAAAGAAATCTCTGCTGCCAAAATGTCCTTTAAGCCTTTTGCCCTTAGTTGCATTTGTTATTTTCCCCGATAAATACAATTAAACAACAACACAATATAACTGCTACTATGTAGCTTTTAAAAGGACAAGTCAACTAATGACATTAGCATGGAGGAAGGCAGACATGTCAAATCTTCTGACTTGAAGTAGATCCCATTAAGTTGTGATGTCTTTGTTATATTTAATTTAAGTGAATATGTGTCTCACCTTGTCCACCTAACACTGAAAAAGAAGGAAAAAACAAACAGGCCAACAGTTTGGGAGATAAGCTAACTCTTTTAGCTAGTAGCCAGCTAGCTTAGCTCTACACATTTTTTCTTTTAATAGTTTAGTAACATGTTAATTGGTGAGGTTTAAAGGTGCAGGGACACTGATGGGAGTTGTTTGGGATGAGCCAGGTTAGCTGTTTCCAGTCTTTGGGCCAGGCTAAGCTAACTGTACAAGAGTGGTGTCTGTCATCTTAGCTAATCCTCGAAAAAGAAAGTAAATGTTTCCCAAAATTTCAAACATTTTTAAGCTGCTGCCTTGGACACACGAAAGCAAAATGTCACATCATGGACCTGCTTTAGCTTTTTTGTCACAGGGCGAATAATGTACCTAATTGTTCTGTTATCCTTATGTACCTCTTCGTTGTCATCCCTTCATTCTCTCCTAATGGGGAGAGTGTGGTTATAAATTTATTTTTCATTCTGCTTTCAAAATTAACCATTAATGACATTTCTTTTCACTTCCGTTCATAACACAGAGGTTTATGGTTTTGTTTGGAGCTTTCAGATCAGCTAAGTGAAAAGGCTTTTCAATTTAATCAAATCAGGCAGCATCATAGTAACTATATTGATGGCATCCAGCTCAATTTGTAGACTTTCCAGTAGCATTTTGAAGCTATTTGAAGGTACAGTCTGTTAGAGCCTTTCATAATAAAACTGTAATTAAAAGGAACTGAGTCTACTCACAGCTCTGTGTGCATGTGTAGCTGTTCTGACTTATTCTGTCACCCAGCCAATATGTTTTTGTGTGATTTAAGACTTTGACCGTTTTTCCCTGTGATGTAGATATTTGTATTTCAGTTGGACCTTTTACATCTAAATCTTTTATGTCTCCATTTTTTTGTTTCTTTGAGGTGTCTCATTCACAAACACACAATGTATTAGCCAGAACAACTTACGAATTTCCATCAGAGTGAATTATTGTCATTACCGAGTATTAAACTCGTGTTGGGTCCCATTAGACTTCTTGAAAGCCTCTTGGGGGAAAGTCTGTAATTTGGTACAGAAAATTATAGTTTTAATATAGACTGCTGCTTTAGTTGTTGTTCAAAAAATCATTGGAGCAAATTTCCATAAAGACTGCTACAGTATATCTCATTTAATAGAAAAAAAACTAACAGTTCCCATTTAAATCTTTATTATTCATTCATCCTTCACACTATTTGTTCAATAACAAGCTTGTTTATAGACAAATGTATATTTTTATGAATGTGTATACAGCCAGCCTGCTCTGCACTGACCTTAAAACTCTTTAATTTAAACTGAATTATTTCTCTAATTTATATCCAAACTTTGAGTCTGGATACATATCTGTGTTTGCACTGAAAGGATCTTGACAGTATTGTTGTTAGGACAAATACACAAAACATACGGGATATATATATATATATATATAGAGAGAGAGAGAGAGACCATCTTACTGTGTCTGTGATATTTTAAGACGTGCATTATAGTAAGATGAAGTTCTGGGCTTCACTGTGATTTATATTAGCGTGTGCAGAGGCGTGCTTCTGTTTAGAGGACACATGTCTTGGCAGCTATTTGCCCTGAAACTTCCACCAACATGTTGAATAGTTGGAAAGAGACATTATGAGCTGCAGCATCCTTTGGCGCTCTGAAAACATAAACCCAACTAGATGGAGAGAAATAGCTCATGGGAACAAGTTCTGTTAGATTTAGTCTTTTCTTTGGACATCCTGATTTCTTTGTGAAACTCATAACAGATTTCTTTTTTGTTCAGACACGTTTTTCTAGTCTGATCTCTTTATTTTGTGTTTGGCATGTGTTGCAGTGATCTCTGGAATGTTTCTTCTTATTTTGTGCCTGATGGGCCAATAAACACTCACTATTGTTTCAACAATGCACTTAAAAGTGAGGATTATCTTTTAAAGCTTGTCTTTACTGGTCGCCAGCTCAGTATGACTTCCATTTGTAGCTGCCTGTGTCATTGTGCTGCAAAGTTTTTCAGCTTCCTGAGAGTGATCCCCAAATAAGTGTGCAACTCACACCTCTCCTGTCTGTGACTGCACTTATCAAGAGTGTGTGGGTTTCATGACCATAATTGGAGGGGTACAGTCAAGGCCAAAACAGATGTTGGATATTAATGAGCCACATCCCAGTCCTCCATAGATGGTGTGAGTGTGTGTATGTTTATATGTGTGGGTGCATGAATTGATTGGGTTCCATCTGTTCCCCCACATTAACTATTCACCAGTATTAATCTAAACACACTTTACATGTAAATGTAGTTACTCTAATATCTGTCTCTGTGGCATAATCTCACCATAATCAACTTTTTTTTGTTTTGTTTTTTTACCTCCTTATGCCACTGTGTTCATGTCCCTACCTGCTCTCCTGCCAATCCTTCCTTCTGCTCCTATAGATCCCTTCGGTTTGTGCAGATTTGATTAAAACTGATTTCATTTCACACACAATGTTTACAAGAGCAAGACCGAGAAGTGAAAGCCTCACCAAAACAGATCAATTTATTTTATTTCCTTTGTCAGTTGATATTTTTCTTTCATAATGGAATCATTTAATCTCTCTTAACATATTGTATTTAAAGTACATCCTATATGTTTAAGGGAAATTGCATGACTCTGCAACGAAGGGAAAACAGGCCACATATTTAACAGAAAATATGTGCAGGTGCCTTCCCACCACTTCCCATCATCCCTCCTTCCCTCTTCCCCTCCAGTTCAATGAAAAGGCCACACATGCAGCGTGCTTTAAGAACCTGGTTCAGGCCAACATGCGCAACAAGAGGATTCTCAAAGACGCCGTCAAGAACATCGTTGCAAAGGGTATCACCAACTACAAAGGCGGTTTCAAGCTGGCCTTTGAGCAGCTTTTACAGGTAAGGTGTCAGCGAGAGAGAGCGTGCTGGAATATATCTTTCTGGCTAACATAAAGGATGTAGGAGTGTATATGTGTGTTTGTAGTTTGTGGATGGGTGTAGGTGTGGTGATGAGGGCGTCGCTATGGTCCCTGTTGCATTTAATTATTTTATCCACAGTGTCCCCTGAAATATGCAGAGTGACTTTTCTCAACTTAAATCCACTTAATACTTATGTTTATTTAATTTATAATTTTATTTCAACTATGAAAATAATGATAGGATATTGGACACACTGACAACTCCCAGTGGTGTCGCCCCTGGAAGAGTGAGTATGTGTCGACCTCTTCTGGTTGTTTTGGACAGTGCAATTGTTTTGTTTTGTTTTTTTTATATCGGAGTGAGACTTCATGCTTCTCCTACTCATATTTCTTCTTTTTGCAACCATTTTCTCGGCCCTGCAACAAAAAGACAGTGCTGTCATTCACTTCTTAGTTCAACAGATTTTTTTTTTTTGCCTCTGTATCCAACAGATGAATGTGTCGAGGGCAAACTGTAACAAGATCATCATGCTCTTCACCGACGGAGGAGAGGAAAGGGCGGAGGAGATCTTTGAAAAATACAACCCAACACAAGCGGTAGGACTGACAACACATAATATTTATTTTGCACAGAAGAATGCAAAAGCCTTTTGCTTGTCATTATATTCAGTCGTTCATTTCTACATTTCCCCCTCTTTCAGGTGCGCATCTTCACATTTTCAGTAGGTCAACACAACTACGACAAGGGACCAATACGGTGGATGGCCTGTGCTAATAAAGGTGCGAGGGTGCATCAGAGCTCCACTGATCTTATGACACATTGTCTTCATTCATAAATCTGATGTGTATATACATGTGTATATATGTGTTTTTTTCTAGGATGAGGTAAAAAAAAAAAAATATTGGAAAACTATGATTCAAATGTAAAGAAATAATTGATTTGAGTTGTTTGTCGGCACTGTTTGCTTATCAATGCAATTCCATTATTGGCAAATCAGGTTATTCTTACCAAGAAAGAATATTTTTATCTTTTGGACATTACAATACTGGATAAATGTGAGTATTGTTGTTAAATATGTTGTAGTCAGGTGAGTCAGGTCATTTCAGTTAAGTTGACTTATTTCTCTGTCTCAGGTTATTACTATGAGATCCCATCTATAGGCGCCATTAGGCTCAACACTCAGGTAAACACATTCACTCTTGTAGACAAGTTCATTTAAACCATATATCCCTGCTACTGTGGCTCACTCAACCAGATGTATATTCCGCCCTCTTGTGGTTGAATGGATGCTGTGCAGGTTAAGAAATAAAACTGGTCTCCCCTTTTTTTTTTCACAGGAGTACCTGGATGTTTTGGGCAGGCCCATGGTTAAGGCAGACAAAAAGGCCAAGCAGGTGCAGTGGACCAATGTCTACATGGATGCACTGGTATGTCACATGCATTTTCCATAAGTTTAAGCAAAGACACAGCGAACCGTGAGACAGATGTGGGGGTTAAAAACTGCAAATGTGGGGTTTGTATTCACGTAGAGATTCACAAGACCTGAATGAAATCTGTTTTCTGTCAAATGAAGAATTTCAGATAAGTCTCGTCCCGTCGTGCCAAACAGTTGCTGTTGGCCATCCTGGTAAACTCAACTTCAACCCTGCTCCAGTGGTGTTTGTGAAAGGACAGATTAACGTCATTTCAAACAGGCAACATGGAGCCCTTTTTTTTTTTTCTTTAAGTGGCGCTTAAGCTTCTGTCAAGATTTACTTTTAGGCAAGAGTGTAGATAAGAAAGCAGACTGGTAAACTGAGCCAAATGGTTTGGATATTGCCATCAGTTTTCTGATAAGATGCTGTCAACTGTTGTGACTGTACTGACCTCTTCAGCACCAGAAATGTCTCTGCCTTTTGTTCAGGGAAAAGTCTTACATCTAAACCGTATAGCTCTCAGTAATACTCACTGTGAATCGCACAAAATAAGATAATGCACAGAAAGTGAGTCCTCTGTGAATTTGGGCCATGAGAAATGAATCTGACATGTGTGAACTGCATAAATACTTAATAATGTATTTTCAATTTGTTGTGTGTTTGATCTTCCAGAAACTCGGCCAGGTGATCACTGGAACGCTGCCCGTCTTCAACAAGACTAACACGGGCTCAAAGGTTGGCAGAAAATCAGTCAATGTAAATCCCGCTTTTTCTTTTTCTTTTTACATTTCCATGCTCAAATTGCTGGATTCATTCTTTCATTCTGTGTTCCTTCACATCCATCTTTTTTCAGCTGACTTTACAGACACACAGACATAATGTGCGCCAGACCAAAAAAAGCAAACATACAACATGAATACTCTCATTTATTGTCCCATCCGTTACTTTTATCCCCTGCTTTTCTTGTGGCTCTTCCTTATATCCTCTGTTGACGCTGAGGTCCCTCGAAGCTCTCCCACGTGCCCCCACAGGAAGAGAATCTAGGATGTCATGTAGCAGAAATCAAAATGAGATCAAACCTGCACATCAGAGAGACAAATGATCCAGTAGCTAAGTGCTTCAAGATGAGTTTACATGTCTACCTCGTAGGTTTCAGGGTTTACCTCCAATATGACTGAAAACAAGGCTGGAGATGCCTTGTCAGTGAGTCATGGCGGCCTGTAAGGCTTTTGGGAATGAGACTGACCAGATTTCTGTTGCACTCCATTTCCTTGAAATCATTCAGAGTGCACAGAGGGACTTGACTCATCCAGAAAGAACAACAAGACTCATACGCAGGTCTTACACTGACTCTCTCTGTCTGTCTGTCTTTTCTTTTTCTTATGGTATTCTCTCAGAAATCCCAAAACCAGCTCATCCTGGGGGTCATGGCTGTTGATGTCTCCCTGGAAGATATCAAGAGACTCACGCCTCGGTTTACTGTAAGAGCTTGCAGACAGCACAAATAACACTGTGCAAATGCTAAAGTAGATGTCATATTTTGTACCTGCTTTCTGTCCTTTCACAGATATTTCCTTCTTTACTTTCTTTTTCCTCTAGTTTGGACCAAATGGTTACTACTTTGCCGTCGACCCCAACGGATATGTGCTGCTTCATCCTAACCTCCAGCCTCAGGTATGCCAAATCTGCCACCGATTGATTAAAGACAACCAAACATTACTTTTTTCTAGGGACAGTTCCTATGTTTGATTTGGATGTTTCCTATTTTCAGTGAACGAATGTGGTCAGTTATTTTTCCAAAAACCCATTAGGGTCACATTAGCACAAACACACACACACACACACAAACATCAATCACAACCTTGTAGAAACCTACTGTTACACACATACAAAAAATACACTTTGATCATGCATGACATTTTAAACATGACAGTTTTTATCACTTGGCTGACATTTCAGTTTCTGTCCACTTCTTTATAAATAATTTGATCACATGGCTACAGGATGTTTGTCGAAACATCCCAATGTGTTTCCCATTGACCTTTTAGATATGCAGTCTTCTTGTAAATTACACACACATTGGTCACAGATGATCACAACATTAAAAAGTCAAGAGTTAACAGTTTTGCTTATAATTTGTTACCTCTTCAAGGCTACAAAATGTCAGTCTGTTTTTGAAAAGAGAAGATGAGTAACTGCTGTTCATTGCTTATTTTTTCTTCTTTGTACTTGAATGATTAATTGTAAGACTGATTAATTGCTTGCTTTTCCACGTAGACGGGCGAGTATAATGACCCTGTAATGCTGGACTTCCTGGATGCAGAGATAGAGAATGAGATCAAAGTGGAGGTAGAGAAAATAAATGACCACAACTTGTATGATTTCATAAGCTCAAATCAGACCCAAAGCAGTTCAATTTCTCATAATAACAATTTTGATTGTTCTTTACAATTTTTGTTTCAAACTGGTCAACAGATGCGCAAAAAAATGATCGACGGAGAGAAAGGACATTACACAATAAATACACTGGTGAAATCCCAAGATGAGGTAATTATCATAATGTTTATATATATTTTTGGATTTCATACATACATTTCATTGGATTACATAATCCATTTCAGTAATAAGTGAATCTGATGATAAATGATTGTGTTTGCTGATCAAACCGCCTTCCTTTATTCAAAGCGCTACATGGACCAGGGTCAGAGGTCATATACGTATGCACCAGTGAAGGGGACAGATTACAGGTAAGTATCAAACAGTATGTTGAATACGTTTCACAAAGTGATATTCCATTTTATTTGCAAAGTGCTTTTTTTTTAACCAAATTACATCCAAAAATTGAGAATCTCCAGATGTTTCATACTGGCGCACTTGAAAAATATTTCATCATAATCTCATGAAACAATTTTCAGGGGTCAGGAAGTTGCTATAATTTCGTTAGGTGTTTTTGCGTGTGATTTGTTGGCTGTGTGCGCATAGTTACTGACTCAGACAATGCAATGTGTATTTTGTCAAAGAATGTGACAAAACAAAAAAATACATATTTACAAAAATTATTGGAAAAACAAAATACGTGTAGAGCAGACGGTGAAAAATCACACTGTTTTGATATTTTGCAGTGACATCAGTGTGTGTGTGTTTGTGTGTGTGTTTCTCCTCTCTCAGCCTGGCCCTGGTCCTTCCTGAGTACAGTATGCACTACATCAAGGCCACAATCGGTGACACAATTACTCAGGCAAAATGTAAGTTCCACCTTAAATCAGTTCAGCCTCTTGTGCCACTTCTACAGTCTTTAGATAAATAACACAGGGTGGAAAGTGACAGCTAACGTTGTCCAGTCACTGTTCTCCATGTAAGGCTGGGAAATGCTTGTGCCTCAGCTTATGGTTCCTATCCATCACTCACAGCAACCCCCCCCTCGCCCCCTCCCACACACACACATATACATGGACACACGCACCAACATACATCCACACCACCCCTGCATGCCCTCGCCTCTTGCGTCGCTATGGTAACACACACACCCTCAGTTGTGGTACTGTTTCAAAGTTTTTTTGTCGCCAGACAGCGGGACGAGCGGCTCCAGTGTCTCCTTTCACACATACAGTACTCATCAATTCATTTAGAGCTTAGTGCCTCACCCTGTGTGTGCGTGCGTGCGTGCGTGCGTGCGTGCGTGTGTGTGTGCGTTTGTGTGTGTGTGCGTGCATCCATGCCCAAGCCTACTGAATGGATACATTGGATCAGACGCTCCATATGTGCAGTGCTGTCGTCTCATGTCTCTTTTGAGTCCTGACTGTTCCCACTAGTAAAAGATGTCATTGACTCATAGTGTTACTCAAAGGACAGTTTTATTGTGTGTATGTGTGTGTGTGGGTGTGTGTGCGTGCACTACAGTTAGGAAGGAGCCATCCCTGGTTAAGGTCTGTCCGTCTGTCTGCACTCTGTAGCTGAAACCAGGCCATATAGCTGATCAATCGATTCAATGAATACACATATTTATAGTTTTCCATTAATTACTTAAACTTTACTTTAATAACAACCACCTTTTTGAAGCACATGGTACTTTTTTTCGGACTACGCTCTCCACCATACGGGCAGGAATCGACTGCTCTTTATATCACAGTGCTGTAAAAATCAGTTGGCAGCAGCTTGAAGTTTTCTCGACCATGGTAATCCATCACAGTGAACATTTCACCACCTTTCTTTTTTTCTAGCAGAGTTTCATTAAGTGCAGTTGTGAGGAGGAAGAAAACTCAGTCCGCTTGTGCTCTCACAGTTGTTCCTACAACTGAGGTTTTGTTTCACATCTGGATCTGAACATTAAAAGAACATCATTAAAAACAGTTAATGACTTAATTTACTTTAAAGGCATCAAAATGTATAATGAATCTTAAGCATGTGCCAAATGCCTGTAAGTTAAATTCATTGAACAATAGATGTTCAATCTAAAGCTCAACATATGCCTGTAAAAAATACTGTGTGAATGAAGTAAAACCAGTGAAGCATAACACACACAGTGATTCCTCAGTTAAAACATGCGAACCTGTAGAAAACCATCTTGACGTCTCAGTGTGTTTGTTTGGGTGAAACTGGGATGTTTCTGTTCCTGTGGAGCACTCGATTTCCATGTATTTCCCTGGAACTTCACTGTAATTGTAACCACAACCACACATCGTTAAAAAAAACTTCAATTTTAAGCTTGAATCATTTTTCCAGTTTCCACAATATGACAATCTTGTGTCCACACACACGCACACACACACACACACACATACACTCATCTCACCCTAAATTACCTGAAACACCCCGTGTATCTTCCTCTGGCTCCTTACTTCAACTTCGAGTTGAATTAAGCAACCGTCTTTCCTTCCGTGCTGTCTTCTCCAACTCCTTGTTTCCTCTCCTCATCTGTTTTTTCCTCCTCCTCCCTCCTCCTCCTGTTCTCCTGCCCTCCTCAACTGTTGACCATTCCTGGTGTGTTGGACCCCCTGCAGCATTTTTGGGCAAGTATTCTCCTCCTGTGCTTTACCTCTTAACCCGTGTCCTCCTCTTACTCTCACACCACCACCACCAGACTTTGGATGTAACCTCACTACTAACTTTGTGCATCGAATGTGGTGTTAGACTCATAAACACTCAGGCATTTCATTCTCATTATCTGTTGTTCTCTTTTTAATGGTCTTAAAAAATAAATCGTGACAATTGTGTTTCACTGAATCAAACCAGCATCTGCTCCCAGCAGCAGCGCTTCGCATGCGATGCGTGCCCACACAGCACGTTGCAGACGGTGTGTGTGTGTGTGTGTGCGCATGTATGTATTTAACCCCCTCCTGTTCTAGTGGCCCTCAGATGTGGTTTTTGCTCTAACCCAGTGTAGCAGGAACAACAGGGAACAGGATGTTTGCATTATTTGAAGGTGAAGCCATAAAGGAGAAAGCTGTAGGTCTGCACCCAAAACATGAGTCTGTGCTTTTCTTTGTTATGTACTCACTTTGAGTTTTACAACCTTGTTAAATAACTCCTAATGAAAGACAGGATCCCTATTAGGACACTAACTTTCATCTCCTCTGCTCGTCCTCCTTGTGCTTTGTCATCATTTTCATCTTGTTTGTAGCCGTCCAAGCCAGACTCTTCACAGAAGATTGTTAAGCTCTTGCGGTTTTTATCTGAAACTGAAGCTTGACTCAGTCTGTCTGTTTTATGCCTTTTTAAGACAGGAAATATATGAATGTCCATTTGGAAACGTATCATGTCCCAATTCTCCTTTCTACTTGTCATGCATTTGTTAAGTCGTCACCACTTCTCGTCTGGCATGTTTCTGTGTGTGAGATTGATTCATGCTGAAATCCAATTCACATTTTGGAGCAAATTTGAACTGCTTTTCGTGGATATTTTACCGACTCAAAATATTCACAGAACTGGCAGGAATGTCATCGTCAGTGTAAAAAAGCGTGCAAGGCTGTAGGAAATATATTCAGTCGTCACCCCCCCCCCCTCAAAATCTCCCTGCTATCCATCATTACTAGATACTTTGTTGGATTAGCAAGCGGTGACCGAATATCAAAGGAAAACCACATGGGGGCAATTATCTCCCAGTCGTGAACACCAAAGAGGACAAGGAGTAGCCCATGTCGTCATGAGAAATTCTGCCGCACTGTATAATCAAGTGTCGACACAGTGCACTTTGGAGAATGTCAGAGGAACGTAAAGGTTATGAGCCGCGGTTAATTTTTCCTCAGTTCATATTCTGATGCGAATACATCAACGAAGAGCAGTAAGTCTTTGGATTTACTGTATCACCAAAAGAATGCTAATATTAATGCTAAGAAAGCATCTAAATCATCACTTTAAACACTCGTGACCACATTTTTAAGCCTCTCCATCAGCTCTGTCTCCATTTACATCCAAAGGCCTAAAACCTTTTGTTTGGAATGCAATATTTCTATTCAGGACTCGCTCTGTGAATAAAATATTGTGTCACCTTTGACCCCTGTGGTTTTACCCTGTCTTTTTTTCCCTTTCTCTTCCCTCTCGTCTTTAACCTCCCTGGGGGGATTCTCTTGTTCGCTCACTTTCTGTCTGCTGGGATTTTTTTCCACTCCAGGGAAAAATGGCAAGTATTTTTTTTTTTTTTTTTATTCCTTTACTTTCATCTCCCTCCTGTTCTTGAGCCTTGTCGGTCATTTTACCCAGCATGTTTGGCCAAGTCTATTCTGGTCCTTCTTATTTATACCTGATTTGTGCAAGACCAAGCTCTATTTCTGTGCAGTGTAAAACTGTCTTAAGCTTCAGTTAGTCCATTTTTGTGAGTTTGGTTTTTAAATTTCCTGTTTTGTCTTGAAGTACCAGCCACTCATTTTACAAAGCTCTTCTGCATATTAAATGCAACTAAATATCTCTTTATTGTTTTTGAAAGGAGAGCGTGGAAATGTTAATTATATGGAGCTGATTTTAATTTAATTTTTTTTCCCCCATTCCTGGCTAGACATGAAATCTCATTTCAGTTTTTGGTACCTGTAGGATTTCTCTTTTACTGGTGCACTGTTAAATAT
>OMNW01018778.1:0-13198 GCA_900303245.1 Selene dorsalis | reverse complement strand
TGGAGGAGGTGGTGGGGGCGTATCGACGAGCCTCAATGTTAATGGACTGAAGCGGGTCGTCGGAGCGTTCAAAGGGACGGACACGGCCCAAAAAATGGGCGAACGGCTTTTATCACCTGTTATGTTTGTCATGTGGTCTTGTCGGATGTCTCAGAAAATAATTTGTTACACCTATATCAGCCCGGCACCTACACCTCGCACCTTGGCAGCATCAGACACATTTATTTAATCTTTTTTGAAAATTAAATACATATTTCATGTTTGATTGCGTCAGTTTCATCATTAGACTGAGTCTGTTTCTGTTTTGTTTCACAGGGCATTTTGAGACATAACCTTTTCTTCACAGCCTTTCCTTCTTTTTAAAAAGTCTCAGATGGGTTCTGTTTTGTTTGTTTTGTTGTGTTCACTCGCATTTGGACCATCCACAGGCTTCAACATTCAGCAATATATCAACTGAAGTTTATTCCCATTTGAAACTCAATTTGACATTCATTATGGATGCCTGAAATGTGATGTAAATGTTTTCTTTTACTTTTCCTTCCTTCTCTCATTTTTCTGACATTATTACATTATTGTTCGGTTCTCTGTTGAATTACGTTGTCTGGCACATTGCCGTCGCAGCTTTCAGGCTACAGCAAATTTACAACATTTTTTTTTGCTAAGATGAGACACTCTGGAGAGTCGATGTCTGACTGATCAAGGATTGAGCATTTAAAAGCTTCAATGCTACTCAGTGATAACAAGTTGAAGTGGAACTTTGTTGTTGTTGTTGATGTAGGTAACGTGGAGCTGGTGAACAGATTGCTCCTTGATGCCGGTATCACCTCGGATCTGATCAAGATTTGGAAACAGAACGAGTTGCCGTAAGTCAAGCACAACTATATTTTTCCAGCACAAAAAAATGTGAAGTGTGGTTTTAAAGCTTCATCTTCTCCGCTTGTCAGGTTTGGTGTCTTGGCCAGATTTGTTGCCACTGATGGAGGAATCACTCGGGTCTTCCCCAAAAGGTGTGTGTGGCTTGATCTTGGAGCATGGAAGGGAGTAGATAATCTCTGGGATTTTCCTGATAAGAAATAGGGATGTGGTTAGACAAGAAAAACACATTTTAGACATGAGATGGTTTTTCATGAACCAGATCTTTTGAATGTCATTTTATCCATCCATCAGTACAGCTACAGTTCACCGGGTTTAAATTTGTATTGTTTGAAGAAAGTCTTTAAATCAAGTAGAAAATGACAACTGTACACATCCCACATGTAGAAAGAGTTTGTCAAAGCAGTTTGAAAATGGCCAGTGAGGAACTCCAACTCAGTCACATATTTTGACTGACCGGTGGCGGACATACGATCAGTCAGTCGGGGGCATTTGCCAATGTTGCACTGTAGCATGTTTTTTCAAGTATTAATGAAAGGACATGGTGATTGGGGATGGGTCTATAGTTGCTAAATGTACCTAAGACATGATACAGTTTCTTCCGCAATTGCTAAGTTGTGCATTTGTGTCCATGTGTGTGTTGTTTTGTATAAATAAATCCACAGTGCTGGGATGTACTGGACAGAAAGAGCAGAGACGTACGAGTCGAGTTTCTATAAGCGCAGTTTAGACAATGATGTGTACATCTTCACTCCCTCTCCCTACCCCAAAAAAGAGAACAGTGAGTAACGACTACCATGTGGAGTGTATGTGTGTGTGTGTGTGTTTTCATTTATATATTTGAACACACAGTATACCCAGTGATTGTGATGTCCATCTTTTTGCAGCGAGTGATGATCCAGTCCTGGTGAGCAGAGCAGTAAACCTCAATATTGATGGTGTCGTACTTAAACCAGCTGGTGAGGACACACACACTCACACAGACAGACAGACAACGAGGGGGGTTTATTTACACATTTATACGTGTCATTTCTCATGTTGAATCATTCTCTATGACATCAACACATAAACACACACATACATTTGCAACCCTGCAGCTTTAAACCTATTCATGCCTTTGTTTTTTTCTGACACACTCTCGAGCTCTTATTCAAAGTCTGCTACTCCTCGTTTGTCTATTTTCCCCCTCCCCCTGACACATGCACACAAACACACAAAAACCACACATCAGGTTGTCTCGTCTCCTCTGATCCGTGGCCAAGTTTGCATATTCTGAGTTCAGAGAGTAAAGTTGACGTAGAGGTCCAACATGATGTAGGATGTCTGGCTTTTGTGTTTTATCCCAGTGGTTGGCGTGATGTTGGACATAAGTGACTGGATGGCCAGATTCATCAACACAACGCAGAGGATGAATGTAAGTACTTTCTGTCCGCACGACACACATGTGCACAGACACACACATGATCCAGACTGTGGCTTTCATTACTCTGCTCACTCCGCTGTGTTTCCAGTGCAATGATGAGATCTGCGGCTGTCAGAGAGACGATGAGGTAAGAGCTTTAATTGGATATTTTCATGCTTCATAATTCAGCTGTTATTTATAGATAAGAATTGTGGGAGTGCAACGCCAGTTCATTTCCCTCTCTGTGGTTGCAGTACATAGACTGTGTCATTCTGGATGATGGGGGCTTCCTGGTGATGTCCAATCGAGATAAATATAATGATCAGGTAGGTGCTGTATTTTACTACCACTCACAAAACTGTAGCTCAAGATACCTTGTTGGGTAAAGCTATAAAAGATCACTAGTGCATATTACACATCACATTAGACATCTTTTAGAGAGGGTGAATAGGTTAAGCATCAATCAACCAATTTACTTATGGTTTATTGATCAGGTTTAAGTAGTAAATGAGGATGAATGTTTGGTTGTAAAAAAAAAAAATACTAATGTTAATGTTTCAATTGATGAATAACATAGTTGGTCATTATTTTTCCATTACTGTGCTCATGGGTCACTCAGGTTCTAACACTCCATCAGGTTAGCAGTTATAAATCTTAATGAGCAATTAATTGTATCTTAAGTTGTAAGTGTCTGTAATATTTCAGCTCTAAAAATTTGTGTTCAAACTTTTCACATGACCTGGCAACGCAAAAGATGTTATCATTGCTAACTATCAGCATTAGTGAAGGGTTATTAACTATAAATAGGATGATGAAGCATCTTTCCAAAGGTCACTTCATTAGAAGTTTAAAAAGATCATTAACAGTTTATTCAACACAGAGAAGCAGACATGGGAATTTTCTGGACATTTAGGCATAATGGATGAATTAGCTCCATAATTCATGGAAAAAATGTTCAACATGACAGTTTCTCCTCTCTTTGATTCATATTATAGGATGTTTCACGACAATGTAGTGATTAACGTACGTGATTAACGTACTGTAAATATTGTGTTTCTGACAGCTTTTATTCATACATGTTATCACTTCCCAGACTGGAAGGGGCCTAAGTCCATATATATGGTCACCTGTAGTCACATGACCACAGGTGACCATACATATGGGCTTGAAACCCCATTGATGACATCATCACCACTGATACATCTCTTTGACATCAGAGCAAAGCACACATACAAGATGCAATTGAGTTGAATTTCAGTGAAAATCCTTTTTGTGTATGAAACACTTACCTTACTGACGTTATGGCACTTGTATAGTTTTAATTACTGCACTGAAGTCAAATACTTCATAACCTTAATGACACTCACTTTGTTCACAGATGTTCAGACTTGAGGCAGTGCCTTCAAACCTGTTGTGAACTCAGGATCAACCATAACAACCTGAACTAAAATAAACCAGTGAAGCCTCTCAAACGCAATGTGACACATTTTTTCCAGTAACTGACAGGTACACGTGTAAACACGTACAGTATACAGTAAGCACGCTCGTTTCTCCCCGCTCCTCATCGCCCTATCCTAAACACTCGGAGCGGGCCCCTGCTGTCGTCTGAGTAAATGTTTTTTCATGCAGCCTCGGCCCCTTCCTAATCAGAGCTGTGTGTGCGCTGGATAAATCAGTGGCCCTCTGAAGTTTGGCAGCAGCACTAAAACCCAGGGACCGGAGGCCTTGTTTGGAACAGGCCGTGTGCCCTCAATCATATTTCCTACAGAAGCGAAGTCTCTCCCGCTCTGTAAGCTTCTCGCTTTCTGTGCTGCTTTATGCCTTTCTCTCTCTGGCTTGTTCCTTTTTCTTTCTCCACGTCCCTCAGGGAGTCTGCAGCCAACAGGGTTGTGACTGTTAATTCATTATTTGTGTTATTGCACAGGGGAAGGAGAAAAGGCTTCCTTTATCTTATAGATTGGAAGATTTATATATCCTTTGGCCCTTCGACTAAAGAGGAATGGATATGTGGAGGACAGCTTGTTAACGGTGACCTTACACAGTGCATGGAAAGGGATAGTTTGTATTCCCTCATACACACACACACATTCATGTACATGCACAGCGCTACATATTTCAGCACAAGCACACACATAGATGAATATTACTGCCTTTACATAATCCCTATTGGATACACAAGTACTTAAACACTCCCATGCACACGGTGGTGTCACGCCTCTTAGATGCCGAGACAAACTACTTCCTCTGAGTAGAAATTTATAGTTGCGCGGTGAACTGTGTTAATCAGATTAAAGTGAAGTCCATCATCCTGGTTTGTGGGAGATTTAATGTGTGTGTGTGTGTGTTTGTGTGTGTGTGCGTGCGTGCGTGTGCACCACACCAAGCGGTGTGTTTGTTTATAAAATTTGCTGCGAACATTTTATGCAGGTTTACACATTCTTGGCTGTTTTGTGCATGTGTTTTACATAGATTTAACTGCTGCGAGCCCAAAGTATAAAATTGTTTAAGCACTCTGTAAATGAGAAATATTGAGGAAATCCTCAGTCACTTACACACAATGTGCAAGTTAAAGGTTGTTTTTTTTTTTCTTGCTCACGCTGAGGGTTCAGACATTTCTCAGTGGACCTTTGTTACTGAAAGGGTTTCCTCTATGAATCTGTGAGGTCATATACTGGTACTGAGGCGTAATAATGGACAAAGGGTTAGTTTACATCATTGTGTATTAAAAAGATGATGGGTTTTTTTTAATGAAGTCTGGTGTGGTTACTGTATGTGTTCTACAGCCTCTATTTGACTGAACTAATGAATGAGAGATATATTGTTTTCTACTTTCATTGTGGGTTACCTTATGAAATTTTAATCCTGTGTTAAAAGTTCATGGACGTGAAACTATTTTTACGCAGAAGGAAATTAAAGGTTTCAGAGCTTTTGGTCATTTAACAAATATGTTCCTAATTTTCTACTTCCTTCTAAATTCTCCCTCCTGCCATTAGATCGGACGTTTCTTTGGTCTGATCGACCCCACCCTCATGAGAAGCCTGAACGACTCCCTGTTCACCTTGAAGCAGACCTACGACTACCTGTCGATATGTGACCCCAAGAAGGAGAGCAAGGCGGCTGCAGGGCTGAGATCCGTCTATGTGGTGAGTTACATAAGCCAGAGGTTTTACACACACACACAACCTACCGCACACACACTTAAGCACCACATATGTACACACCCCTCACATACATGTTCACACATTTTGATATCCATACATTTACCCATTCATGAGCATACAGACAGATGCAGGGGTACACATGCAGCCTTTTTTTTTTTTTTTTTTTTTTTCTAATAACTGCTGCCTCACACGCCCATGCTTACACACAAACTGTCACTCACCAGGGAGCCATAAATCTGTGTGGAGCAGATGAGAAGGGAAGCAGAGGGTATGGTGAAAGTGTTAGAGCGGGAGTTGCAGTAACAGTAACTGGATTAGGTGGTCTGGCGTGCTTGGCTAACACACCGAGCAATGTGGAAAGCCGCACTGTTTTCCATCACTTTTTTTCATCACACACAACTTGAAGTTAAATGATGCAGATTGTCGGATGCAGACGTTCCTCCAGAACTGATGGATTGGTCTCAGATCCTGAGGGGTTTACGTTACTGGTAGTGCGAGCGAGGTAGAGGTAATACGCTGAAACAAAAGAAGAGGCAGGGGTTTAGTTGGGCAAAAAACAGACAAATTTAGACATAATTTCCTATCTTTGACTATAAACGTGGACAACATGCCAAGGTGAGATGAAAGCAGGACGTACCTTCTGATCAAAGCCACTGTCTACAACCAGTGATGCCTCTAACACGGTTAGTTAAGACTCCTTGATGACTCAACACAACGTCAACTCAAGGGAAAGGATACAGCCCTGATTGACCAAAATAAGGCCCTCGCATGCTAAGTTTAATCAAAACAGCATGTCGGGCCTTTTATTTAAACCGTGTGCTACTTTGTTTTCTCACTGGCCCTTTGTTTACATATTTATACTTGCATCTGTTGAGGGGGATTGTGCACTAATTTCCTCTGAAAGGGAAGAGAATAAAATCATTGCCGGACCTTTTGGTTTTTGTGCCTGGCAAAAGTGAACTGTCTGCAGCCACTGTAAACACAAGCAGGATGTCCAGGTTTTGGATCAGCCAGTTAAAAAACCATTTGCTACACAATTCATTATCATCATATTCTTGTCTTCTTCTGATTCATTTTCCTTTTTGTTTTTGTCCTCTCAGCCCACAATAGCAGACATTTTGAATTTAGGATGGTGGGCAACAGCTGCAGCCTGGTGAGTTCGAAAGAATTATTTATTTTTCTCGTAACCTTTTCCAATGTGGTTGGTATTAGTGTCATCTCATTTTTTACTTCAGGTGATGAATAACAAAATAACAATATAAAACCAGAAATGTGATTCCTTCACTTCAGATCCTAATGGAAAGCAGGCAGGGATTTGCTCCTCTTGGATGGATGTATAGCATCTGTTTAATAGTTGAATTATTCCCAAGACAGTCGACATTCCACAAAATCTTCACTTGATTCATTCTCTGTCTTTATGACTTGATGTCATTAACAGCTTGTTTTACAATACGTTTAATAAAAATGGATTAACTGGTCACACACAATGTGGCCACATTTAGATTTAAGTAGTCTATGAGACGTTTTGATGAAATATTTTATGGGCTTCAGCATGTTTTGAGGTTTTGAATCATGTTAGCATTTGGACTGATGATTTTCTCTCTCTAATTATCCACTTTGTCATCCTTGGGTTTTTTTTTTTGTAATTAGGTCGATACTGCAACAGATTCTGGTCAGCATCACATTCCCCAATGTCCTGGATGCAGGTGAGAACCCAGATAAAAGAGAAGTGCTATGCTACTCCAAACAGTGGCTTCATTATAGAAATTAAATGTCAATAAGTGTTCAAGTTTAAGTCCTCTAATAATGTCTTAAAGGGGCCACACTCCTTAGTAGCAGTTTATTTATCTTCTGGTTCAGCATATAATCTGGTTCAACACTCACCATGAACATGCAGTGTGTCATGAAGTCACAATGAAAACAGTTCATGTTTAAGATGATTTTTTAACTCAGAAATATCCAGACCCATACATAAGAATAAGTGAGAGAACTGGAGTGAACCAGCTGTTCAGTGTGTGAGTCGAGGAACAACTCGGTAAGAGCCAGGCTTAAGCACCAGAGAGTCTGAAGAGTCTGCCACAAAATTGAAATCCAATATGCTCTTGTGCATCTGGATGTACAGACAGTCAGCTGATGTTGGTACAGATGCATTAATAACGAGTCCTCAGAGGCTCAAAGCTTCTGTTTTAGTGTCTTTCAGCTCGTTGTTTTGGTTTTATCGCCCGGAATGTCACAGTTTTAGGTCACTCTCACCAAGCTTATCGACAACCAGTAGTTGTTGATGAAAAAAATAAAAAAGTCTCAATAATCAGACAAGTTTGTGGAGCATCTAGCAGGTAAAGTTACATGTCTCCCTCACAAGTTTGAGGAGACCAAAACTGAGCCAAAAGGACTGATCAGAGGGTCAGTGGTTCGATTGTTGGCTTCTCCAGGTCATGTATCAAAGTGGCAAAGTTAAACCCCACACAGCCCCTAAGAGCTGCTCCATCAGTGTATGAGTGTGTGCTTGGGTGTGCAGATAGGTGCATTAACCAAATGATAATTTTGCTCTTTGACTGGCAGATATGTAAGGAGGCAGTCGCTTGATAACATTTTTGTCATCTCTACCAAATCACCTAGTTCGAAAGTTTTCATTTTTAATATTTTTTATATTTTACTGTTTACCGGTTTGATCTGATTATGTGTTCTTCTACAGCTGAAATGGAGGATGGGGCGTCCGATTCCTTGTCTAAAGAGGTCTGCATCACCAAGCAGACTCAGTATTTCTTTATGAACAACAACGTGTCTTTCAGAGGCACAGTCGACTGTGAAAACTGCTCCAGGTAAAAGTTTCAAAACCAGCTTCAGCACATGCACATAGCGTCCATACTGCACACACCCCCAGAGTACAGCTGGTGTCCAAACACCTTCCTGACCAGCAGTGATACATTTGCATCCATGAGATACAAATGAAGTCCCCAGAGGTGGCACTCAAGAGAGAGAGGGCTGTAAAAATTCACATGCCATGAAGGTGAAGTCAAGTCACTCGCACGGACCACCGTTTTGACCGACTGTGCACTTGCGCGCGTCTGTGCGCACGCCGTTTTAAGGCCCCCTCGTGTCAGCTAATGGAGTGCCTGCCCGCATGCCGTGCGGCGTTCCTGCACATTAGCCGCACACACGTTTCTTTTTAACGACCGCCATAAAAAAGCAGAGAAAATCATTTGTGCACCAGCGACATGTGGGTTTCAGTAAAGGTCTTGGACGACAGTGGGGTGGCACAGCAGGTTTTTGTCCCCTTAGGAATAGAAGCAGTTAAGGAACTTGATTTAGTGATCCACGGTGTTCTTTTCATTGTGTTTGCAGACTCGGGGGAGATTAAAGAGTTCGTGGAGTGTTGCGTAGTCATGTTTGAGGAATAATTACTGTCTACTTTCGGAGCTCCTCTGTTAAAATGATATTAAAGTAACAGACAAGACTAGTGTCCTCCTTTCATTGCTTTCTGGTCAAATATTCAGCTTCCAGTATCTCCTGTGAGCATGTTTCATTGAAACTTTATCTCCGTCTTTCCTGGATTTAGGCCCATGTGTCAACAACTGCTCTTATGTCTCTCATGTGTCTGCTCCTCTCCAGGATCTACCACGCTGAAAAGCTGCCCAAGACAAACCTGGTCTTTATCATTGCTGATGCAAGAGACACCTGCTTGTACTGTGACACCACCCCGATGAAACAGGAAGAGGAGCCGTGTATCCTTTTTTTTCTTACTTTTTTTTTTGACCAAACATAGCTTTCATCTGGCAGAAAACATACATGTTTGATTCGGTCAGCAGATGTTTGAAAAGTTTATATTTTTGACGAGATAAACATGGACAGACACTGATTATGACATGTTGATATTAGCTGATATTTTTACCACCAACTGTTAAAGGAAAACTTTCCGTAAACAACACAACAATCCTTTTCCAAGCTTCTGTAAAAAAAAAAAAAAAAAAAAGCCTTGTTTCCCATTATTTGTGATTATGGTCACTCACCATTTCTCTCATTTGCATCCCAAATCCCACAGCAACAATAATGAGTGAGCATTTCTGCATTGACATTTAAAATTTGGCCTGGAGTACAGACGTGTCTGCTCAGGGTTCTTCTCTGTGTCTGTCTAGCAGATGGCTGTAGAGGATAACAGCCGAACAGCTTATAAACAAGTCTTTGACGATCTCTCAAGCACACAGGGCTGTGGTCAATTATAGATTAAGCTCCTTGGAAAACACAATGCTTGAAAATGACTGCCACATCATTGAAGTATTAGGCAATATATTCATCTTCTACAAAGAGGCAACTTAGTCCGTTGTTAAACTGGATCGATCTCATTTTGAAGCTTAATGGAATAACATTCTGAACAATCAAAATGTTTAATATAATAATCTTCCATGTGGTGATCAGGCTCAAATGTCTTCTATTGTATTAATACAGTAAAGTATGTTATGTTCCTGATGTCACTCATCCAGCTGATGGTCCTGACCCCTGTGAACTGGCTCACAGCCCTCGCTACAGGAAAGGCCCGCCTTCATGCTTTGAGAACAATGAACACGTAAGTAGCTCTAGTCAGACACGGACTGCTTCTAGTCCAGAACAATTTGAACTGTGCAAATGTGTGGCTGCTGGTGCTCTGTGTAGGGTTTCATGTGAGACTGTTGCTGCTTTATTGCTTTCATAAGAATGAAATAGGTTTGCAGAAAATCCAGGCTGAAATCGAGAAAAGCCTTTCGAATTAAACTGTGTTCCCCCCCTGAGGCCACTGTTTAGGTTTGACTGCTAAAATTAGACTATGTCAAGGAAATTTAAGGCTCGGTTACAGGACAGGTTCTCAATTAGTTCACGTCTCACAGCACCAACTAAGACTATTATTATCATCTGGAAATAGGAACCTGACATTTTACCAGTGCAGTAATATAACTCTATGACCCTAAATTAACCGTATCACATTGTCTGAATCCAATATAATCAAACCTCAAACAATTAATGTGGTCAATGTGCTATGAAAGAGTTGGATTTTAATACATCCAGACATCGGTTACAAACATCATTTATTTGGAGTCATGAATCAGGGAAAACAGAGGAATGTAAGTCAAATAAACTTTTTCCTTTTAGCTCTGTTTTGTTTTAAGTAACTACTGAAGGCTTTAAAGCTGTTTAATGTTGTTACATAACTTCAATCACTGACTTCAGGGTCAGGGTAAAGCAGTGGGACATATATACATAAAGACATAATAATAAGGCACATGGATACAACACCAGTGCCAAAAGATAAAGGAAATAAGTGATTACATACAATAAGAAATAGAAACAGTATATTAGTAGACAATACTAGAATAAGAAATCTGCTTTTTCCCATTGGGCAAAACCTCTGACATTCCACATTATCATTTGATCCATTAGCTGAGAATATCTGCAACATGTAGCCAACAGCACAGCCACAGAAAATCCATCTGTAACTGATCACACTGCAGTTTATCAGCAAAAAATATTACAGTTACATGAAAGGTTGTCAAGGTAAATGTGATAATTTATTGTCATATACATTTAGGTGAATATTATTTAGCTGAACCACAAAGTGTCTGTTATTGAGAGAATTTTTTCCATATGTTTTTTTTTTTCATGATGATACATCTTGATCTGTTTTGACATTTCACCTGGAAAATAAGAGGTAGCAACAGCAGCATATTAGGGACCAATAAAAAACACAGACCAGAAGGATTTAAAAAAAAAAAAAAAAAGACGGAGAGAGAAAAAAAAAAACTTTCATCCTCTCTGGCCAGAGCCCAAAATCCCTAAGCTGCTCTCCTGATATGGAAACAATATATCAGTGAAGAAACCCTACCCATAGCACCTTTCCATCACTAATATCTTTACATTGTGCATGTCATTTTGTTTTTTTGTTTTTTCGCGATCCCTCAAAAGCTTTACGTGCGCGGATTTCCCACGCAAGACAAACAGACGGTCCTTACTCGACTTATGAATAACTAAGCTAAACAAACATTTTTTAGGAGGAGCACAGGATCTCTGCGTGTGAAACCTCTGTGCCTGACTGCTCTGTTTGTTTTCAGTGTTCATAGCCTTTTTCCAATGTCGGGCTGTTTTGGGTCTTTTGAATTAACTCTTACGCCCGCACTGTGCTGCTCACTCACTCACGTACACACAAACATCCGCCCACACACACTAACTCTCCCTCTCACACTTGCGTTACAGAAGTGAATGCATCCGTCTTGTACTATTTGTCCACTTGAACTAATTTTTCTTTCTCGTATTTGCTTTCTAACTTCTTGCTCACTATGTGGACCTTTTGCTGCATGACTCTCTCTTTCTCTCTTTTCTCTGTTTCCTGCTCTGTGATTGGCTGTTGATGGTTAGGATGAGGCCATGTGCCGAAGGAGCGCAGGCTCCCCATTGGTTTCCTCTCTGCTCATGTTACTGCTGCCACTGTTCATGTGCTGTCTCGGGTTAGTCCCATAACGCTGGCTCTTTCTCTCTCTCATTAACATTTTATTATTATCTTATATTCAATCTAAGAGTCATTGGCTTGCTCTCTTTCCCCTGATGTTTCTCCTCTCCTTTTGTTTTCCTCACCTTGTCTTCTCTTGTATTTTACATCTTGCTCTCCTCCACAGTTTCGTGCCTTTTCCATTGTTTTCCCTCAGTTATCATCCTCACCTGTCACTTTCTCTTACGTTCTACCACTATCTGTCTTCACCTCCCCCAACTTACCTCCCTGTCTCTTTCTGACTCTCGCCAACATTTTCTCCATCTCACCTGACTTTGAACTTCAAACTATGCTCTTTGTAACTTTTCCCATCTATCATTGTCCGTCCCAGGCAATAAATTCTAGCTTCAATCTCCACTGACATCTGATTACTAATGTAGCAATACGCTAGCTAAAACAGACCGCTCATTGTTCATTTGGATCCAAATGCTTGTACATCTCTTAATGATTGTCAACTGTTTCTGTCTGGGCCAAAAACATATCGAGGAAAGACATTCTTTCCCCACTACCTCTCCAGATGCTAAGCACTCAGAGAGTATCATATCCGTTTTTGTCACACATAACAGCTCAAAGTTTTCCAGTCCAGTATGAAAAAAACATTTTGAAGCCGTATTCTATTTTCTGACCTCTTCATCCCCGTGGACTTACACTTGACCATTTGCCGAGCCTCTCCCAGCTTTGCTAGTTTTGCTAATTAGCTACGCTTGTCACACAGTTTACAGTGTTACCGGTGGCAGATTTACTCCAAAAAAAAATTGTAAGTAAATGTTGAAATGATTCTTGGTTTTAGACAGAGGCAGAAAAAAATAAGTTTCAGTCCGTAGCAACAATGCCACCAGCTGAAATGACAACAGACTTTATCATCTATAGCTAGCTAGCTACCTAGCAAAATAAACAAATGCAAACTGGTTAAAAGTACTGTCAGTAGTTTGCTATTTAATGTTTTTAGATGACTTCTTTAAGATCTGGAATCATAATAAAGGACTTAAATATGAATGTGTTTTACAAATGTAATACTAGGCCTAAATTTAGTGTGAGTTGCTAAATGACAGGGTTGCTAATGTTAGCTTCTGTCTAACTGGAGTCAGCTGTAGGTGGACAATAGCTTTTTTGTGGGCAGGAGTTTGGTAATGACCAGTTTGAAATGTTGTGTTGGTTTTTAACAAACAGTAACTTCACTTCTTCTCCTCCCTGTGCGGCACCAGGAGGACCCTGACTGTGGCGGGGCATCCGGCCTGAGTCCCTCAC
>OMNW01018777.1:0-13917 GCA_900303245.1 Selene dorsalis | reverse complement strand
TAATGATTGAATATGTATGTATAGATTAGACTCCCCAGAAGTATAGTTCAAATGAGTGCTACATTTACTGAATGCAACATTTAAATTACAACACACTTAATATATCAATAGTGTGGATCAAACAATGTATAATGTTATTTTGGGAGGCCCATTTATGGATCTTGGGATCTTAATACTTAATATGCTTTGAGACACTTTCTCACTTTGCTGTTGCTTGTTTTCCTGACGCAAAAGATCAAAGTTTCTTCCAATGAGAAAAATGGCATCGATGTCACAAACACACACAGTCGTTTCTTCCTGATCATCCTGAGAGTTCATTCAAAGGATGCCCTACTTCAGTAACCAGAAGTTGCTGTTGATTTTTAACATCCCCCTTACACACACCTAAGATTACATTAGTTGACAATTACCTTAAGAAGTCATCTTGTGTTGCCATATTTCCAGAGGAGGAAGTGAATGTTAATGAATGCCTTTTGTATAAACACAGATTTCTGAGGGTTTTAGTACCTGACCAACATCTCCAACTTGTAGGACATGTTGGCAAATCAGTTACACAGCAAAGCTCTGTAGACTGTGTGAGTCATGCATGCTTGAAATCAGTATGGGCCATGAATCACAGCAAGTGTGTAACACTTTTATAGATATGGATACAGATATGGATCGTGTTTCTGCGTTGCGAGGAAAAAAATTATCTTGCGATCTATAATTTGGTCAGTGCAGCATCAACACCACTGACCGCTGATAGCGTCAAAGCACACGTTAAAAAGAATACAACAGGTTTGCATGATTTCTGTTGCATATAACACACAAAGCTCATCACGTCTTTCACCAAATCCAAGTAAAAAAATTCGCACTTGTAGTAATAAGCCTGTGTCAGGATTTACCGGAAGCCCATATTTGGCCACAACCAGCAAAGCTGTGCCTCTCTGCAATCATTACAGGGATTAGGTATTAAGTCCTTTCTTTTATTCATAACGAGATCATACACCAGTGAGATTCTAGTGATACAGCACATTACTCATTATTATTCATTATAGAATACACTTTTCTGAAACCCAATTAGCAGGTGTGTGTAAAACCTCCCACATGTCTAAATAATGTAGCAGCTCTGAAATTCACTGCTTCTGCTGGTTTATTGGCAGGTTCACATTCCCATTCTGCAATGGGGTCAAGCCAGACACTGTAGCATCATATCACACACAGTTCAGGCAAGAAATCTGACATGCAGGTGAGAAATAAAATCAAGAAAAGTGCTTAAATGAGTAATTTAACAATGACTGATGAAACTTGACCCCTTTTATCACAGTCACAGCGACCCTTTCACAAAAACAAAACAAAAACATGAACAGTTTTAATTGATCACAGTGAGAGTGTCAGACAGTGAGTCATCACATGTCACATGTGCACTAACAATGCCGACATGCGACAGGTATAACGTTTACTGTGTTCTTGCAATTTAAATTAGCATGTCTGCATTGTAAAATTTTGCAAATTTGTGTGTTATTAGTTTTTTAGGTATTTGTACATAAATCCGTGTTATCAGCTGAGGTGAAAGGTCAAAGGGTCACCAAAACAAATCGTCCTCTGAGGCCCATGAATGTTTAAATACACCATCAAGTAGTTCATGATATTATAGACCACTGATTAAAGCCCATGTGCATGTGAGATTTAAAATAATGTAGAATAATCTAAATGAATGTAGAAGAAGAAAGTGGGAGTGATGGTGTCTTTTCATATGTTAGTCGTTAGTTGTTGTTAGTAGAAAGAAAATGAATAATTGCATTTACATAATGCAGCACATTATATATAAAGTGCCTTAGTGTTCTCGGTATGAAAGAGAAGACACCTTGTCCATGATGAGACACCTGTGTGTCATCTAATCCTGGGTGATACATTTCCCATTGATAGGACTACGAGTGCCATGACATATAAACGCAGACTTTCTGGTAGCATTTCAACACAGACACGTTTTCTTTCTTTTTTTTTCAATGGCAATCATTGACACAATTCAAATAGGCATATTATGGTTGGAAGCTCCTCCACTTCACCCATTAACTCAAGAGGACTTCCTTTTCAGTTAAGCAACACGCAGAGGAGGGAGATAGAAGCTTTAAAAAGAGATCAAGGAGTTCATTATCCAAGTATCCACAAAACCTCCAGAGCTGCTGTGACATTTTCAAGATAGCTGAAGTCAAAAGAAAAAGGAAAATAAAAGTTGCGTCTATCTTCACTGTGGTCAAGATGTTTATGGATGAGCGGATTGTGACTCTGTTCAAAAGGAACGCCCATCACACGTTGACCTACTGGAGCGTTTTCTTCAGCTTCGGACTCTGCATCGCTTTCCTTGGACCTACAATTTTGGACTTGCAATGTCAAACTAACTCAACACTCAGTGAGATTACATGGGTGTTCTTCGCCCAGCAGTTCTGCTTGTTGATTGGCAGCTCCATTGGTGGGGTGTTCAAGCGGACGTAAGTATCATGAAGTCATCTCTTCAGATTCTGCTGTGTGGCTTGCTGTTGTTCCCGTGCTTAGTATAAAATGATTGTCTGTGATTATTATTGGTATTTGTCTCTTTTCTTTCTTAAAGGTTGTTCAGTGCTCTCGCTGCCTTATTCGTCTCCGCTTTCATCATCTCCGTAATATTTGCCATCATCCCATTCTGTAATAATGTGCTGGTGCTGGCCATCGCCATGGCTGTGTCTGGCTTCGCGATGGGTATTATTGACACCATTGCTAACATCCAGCTGGTGACCATCTATCAGAAGGACTCGGCTGTTTTCTTACAGGTAAAATAAACAGCACTATATCTGTACATACACTCATGTGACAACATTTTCGGTCAGTGATAACAAATATCAATTTCAGGCAAAATAAAATATACAGTTTTTGTCTTTTTACAAAATTCAAAGACAAATGAACTATAATTTTGTGCACAGTATGATATTGTCAAGTACGGATCTAATTATATATAATTGTATTTGTGAAAAGTGTGACACTAAGTTATGTCTCTGGCCTTTTTGTCTTTGTCTACATTTTGCAGGCTCTTCATTTCTTCATTGGGTTCGGGGCACTGGTGAGCCCACTGATTGCAGATCCTTTCCTCTCGGAGCACGGCTGTGGGAATCACACAGAGAACGGGACTGAGATAATGCATCATTTCAGGAACATGCTGAGAAACAGCCCGATTGCAGAGCACAACATAACTCTTATTGAGGGAGGAGAGATGGTGGAGGAGGAGGAGTCCATAGTGCACTACGCTTTCTGGATCATGGCACTTATTAACGTATGACACTGATCAAAGATAGACTGTGAAATTCGTTAAATGTAAATGTCTTTTTTTCTTTTTTCTTTTTCCAGTTGAAATGACAGAAGTGTTTAAAGAGAACATTTTCTGTGCATCCTCAGCTGCCCGTACCCCTTGCAGTCCTGTTCCTGATGTATAGGGAACAGCTGATCCCATGCTGCCCCAGTGGCACTCCTCGTCTTTTGGACAAAGATGAACTAGCGATGGAGAACCAGCAGGGGGCTGAGGGCCCAGACGTGGAGGAGAAGGAGCATGAAGCTGGAGGTAAAGAAGTGTTTTTTATACTGTATTTCAAAAATGAATAATGCCGGGATGAAAAAAAACAAAACAAAAAAACAATAAATGCCATGTTATGTGTACAATCTGTCATTTGTGACTTTCCGCTGGGTTCAGGTCATGGGGATATCTTCAGCTGCTGTCAGAATGATAACCTACGTGGGCTGCCAGTATCCTTCTTTATGATTCATATCCTCGGTGGGATGGTGCTCTTCATGACGGATGGTATTGTGGTGAGTGAGGGGCACAGATAACTAATATGATGACGCGCACTTTGCAAATCACGTTCTGCATAAAATTTTATGAATGTATACGAAAACATGTTTCACAGAAAGCAGCACACATGAAAGGCCCTTTTGTTTTCTCTCTTTTTTTCAGGGTGCGTATGCCGGCTTCGTGTACACCTACGCTGTGAAGAAACCGATGCCGCTGCCTCATAAGACAGCAGGTTATCTGGCCAGTGTCTTCTGGGCTGCCATCACTGCTGGGCGTCTGCTGTCCATCCCTCTCTCATATCGTTTCCAGCCTGTGAGGCTGCTCATGTTCAACCTGGTAAAGCCATAATGAAACATTCAGAGCACTTTTACAAGACACTTGAAGGTCAAAAACACTTTGTAATATCAATACTAACTTGATCATATATTCTACTCTTTGTTTTTACAGGCAGGTGCTATTGTTACCGTGCTGATGCTGCTAATTTTCTACACCAGCAACGTCTTTTTGTTTGTCGGTACCTGTTTGTGTGGCCTGTTCCTCAGCAGCATCTTCCCCTGTATGCTTTCCTACACTGAGGACATCCTTGATTATCAAGGTATAATGAAGTGTTTCCCATGCAAAAATAACAACAAGTGAAGCACGGAGAGGAAATTAAGCATCGATTTCCTTTTTGCAGGATGTGCAACTTCAGTCCTGGTGACGAGTGCAGGCATGGGAGAGATGGTGATGCAGGTCCTGATTGGTTCTGTAAGTCCGACAAGTGGTTTTATCATTACAGAAATAGCTTGTGCAGAGGAAGGGAAATAGGCTGCATGATTTCAAAAAACAAGACCAGCGGAGATTTGGATTCATGTTCAGTCGTTTAATGTTGCTGTCTCATCCCCCAGATTATCCAGACTAAAGGCAGCTACAGCTTCCTGCTGTGTGGAATGATAATCGCCTGCATCGGGTTCATCCTCTTCATTGGTCTCCTGCTGTTCCATCGAATGCACAGAAATTACCTCACGGGTACAGTATCAACCAGCAACCTTGAATTCTGCTGCTCAAGGTTTGTTTTCATTCACTTGACACTAATCATCCCCAACTTCAACTCCCTGTGAAACCCAACAGGAACGTCGAAAAAGTCGGCCATGGTGGAGGAACCAGCAGCGGAGCAGAATGGATCTGCCAAGACAGAACAGAAAGAGGAGAGCGAGAGCAGCTGAGAGGGCGAGCAGCTGTGTTTGTCCTTCACTGTAGGAGATGAACTATTACAAAGATTCGTCATCAAAGACTTCACATGATTTACAAAAAAGTCTGCCATAATGAGCACTGGGGGAAATGACATTTGCAAAGTAGGTCATAGAGGTCATAGTTCAAAGTGTTAGATTCACCTTTGTAAACTATGCTTTTCCATATGCATTGTAATCTTTTGTTTATGTGTTGGCATGTAAAAGGAATATGTATACTGTGTAATATGTCTATTAAACAGTTATATTGAGACTAAGAACATAGCGTAGTTCAAGATTCAAGATGTTTTATGAAGCTTTATCTTTATTTTGTCTAGACAACGGCATCAGGTTTTACATTTTTTAACATCCAACATGTGAGCTTACACTCAAAGTAGTTAGTCTCCGTTAGCTAAGAGCAAATGTAAAACAGGTTCAGCCGGCCTTTGGACAGTTGAGCCAGTCAATCTATAACTTCAGCTTCAGGCCCAGTTGCAACAAGAACAGGAGCTGTCAAAAACCAGACCGGCAGCACAGTGCTCAAAGTAGGTTTTTCCTGCGCTGCAGTTGTAGAACTGGTTCTTGTTTGTTGGGTTGGGGTACATGCCATTGGCCTTTCCAGCGCAAAACCCACTGTCCATGCCGCTGGTGCCGCTGGAGCCCCCACCGGAGGAGCTGCCACCGCTGGAGCCCCCGCTGGAGCTTCCTCCAGGAGTTGTGCTCACTCCAGCAATTGGAGGAAGCCGTGTGGCAGGAGGGGCACATGCTGAAAACAAAAAAAGAGAAAACGCCACAAATAAACTCTTGATTTTCCTGTGAACACTTCATGGATTTCACTTCAATAATAAAGATATTAAAGGTCTTACATGCTTGTTCCAGATTAAGGCCCTTTTTGAGAACATTAATCAATGGGTATTTTCCCTGGTTACAGAAAGTTCCCATGTAGTCATCCATATCAATGGTCCACACCATAGCACCTCCGAAGTTACTCTTCTTCAGCCAGTCAACCTTCACATGGGGGGGTTTGTAGACTGCAGGTTAATTGAGGTCAAAAACATAACATTATCACGAGGCCTTTACACTGTATTCACCGATAACTGCCTCAAGACTCAACATGCAGCATTGTTTTGTAATTATTAATACAGATTTTGACAGGTTTGGGGATTGGGAAGCATTTTTAGCCTATAGGTAATTCATCACAGTCAAAGAGATTTGGCCCAAGAAATGATAACAAAAACAAGTATTCTGTGCATGTCTGCTACCTTGATCTGGAAGCTCTTGATGTTGTCATATCCCACCCACTGGTTTCCCTTGTAGGCATATGGCACATCCTGGGCCTGGTTCCAGACCTGAGTTGCTCCATCTTTCAAAAAGCCACAGATCTGTAATTTCACAAAGCAACGTTTGACAGGAGTTGGAACTTATTCACTTTTTCATCCGGAGTCTGTGATATTCTGATAAACAAGCCAAGAAGAATATTGAGTAACAATAACCGTAACTAATCGTTAACATTCAAGGCCTGTTGTTTCTCATACCTCAAAGTAGGCAAGTTCTCCAGCCTCTTGTGTGTACTTTCCTGGACTTCCAGCACCAGATACAGGTGCTCCAACACCGTGGTTCGCAGGGTTTCTAAGAGTGAATGTGTTTCCATATGTGGGGAAACCGACAATCAGTTTCTCAGCTGGAGCTCCCTGGTTCTTCCAGTAGTTCATGGCATAGTCCTGGAACAAAGGGACTGTGAATATACACAACTTTGGACCCAGATGGACTGAGAAACTGCAGGCACATAAACAAGTACTCACCACATTGAAGTAGATGAAGCCACCCTGGTCCTCGGGGCCTCTAAAAAGAGGGCTACATTCACCGGTCATCGGGTCCCAGGAGCCATGGAAATCATAGGACATGACATTGATCATATCCAGGGCCCTGGGTGAGGGAAACAAACAGGGTTAACACAGAGTGATCCATGGTGTTACTATTGCTAAGACTGGACAAACCACAGATTCTTACTGTCCAAGCTTGGGAATCTGATAAGCAGAGTCGATGGTGTCCTTTCCAGCCGACACAGCAGCAGACATCAGAAGACGAGCCCTGTTGCTCTGCTTGGCCTCGTTCTCAAAGGCAGCTCTCAGCTCCTGTTGAATGCCAGCATATATAAAATATTTAGTGTTAACTGGACCTCACTACTCTGTAGTTTGTAACACGGTCAGGCTGTGAATTGTTTTTGTTTTAATGCGCCTTTTATTCATCACTGTTCTTTAGAAAAACACCACAGGGAATTTAGTTTAGCTGAAACTGAACAGTTTTATTAGGTGGGAAATGATTCAAATATTATTGAAAAATGGTAAAAGTAGAATATAAACAGGAAACAAACCTCCAGGAAAACAGCATAGTACTGTTTATCCTCAGATGGGCTTCCTCTGTTGGCTGGATACTCCCAGTCAATGTCAAGCCCATCAAACTCATACTTCCTCAGGAATGAAATGACTGACTTGATGAAGGTCTGGCGGTTGGCAGGGTTGGACACCATTTGTGAGAAACTAATGCAGGAAGAGAAGTGTGTTAAAGCAGATGATCCTCATTGTTTAGAGTGAAAAACCTGCAGATTTCTGCACATTATCTCACCCCGCAGAGCCGAAGTTCCACCCTCCGACAGACAGAAGAGTCTTCAGGTTTCCATTTCTGTCAAGGAGTTGAACATTTAAAGAGGCAACTGAAAACACTGGTGTAGATTTATTGACGTTTTTTTATTGCCTCACGTGTTCTTCAGGCCGTTGAACTGACTGTAAAGCTCCACATCGTTCCACTCATAGGTGGCCAGTTGGTTGTTCTTAATGGTGGCGAAGGCGTACAGAAGATGGGTACACAGGCATGGGTCGATGTCAGTGGGCATATAAATGGTTGGAGGTGGTCTGTACTGTGCCCAGTTTGTGAAGTAGCACGACAGTATGAATGATGAGCCTTGGATACACAAGGAATCTGTTATTTACGGACCAAACACACCATGCGCTGCAATTTCTGACCATAAAAAGAAAAATAAACATATGAGCTGTATATCATATTCATAAAAAATGCTTACCAAGCTGTGCATGCAGCAGCAGGGCCAGAGCTGTAAAGGTAAAAACACACAGTTATCTCTGAGAAAAAGAAATAAGTGCAGCCTTAAATGTAATAAAGTGTCTATCCACATCTGGGGAATATAAATTCTCAGGAGACCATAAGAGAGGACTGTTTCAGCACAGACTCACCCGTCACAAACAGTACTTTACCCATGACTCTACCTTGTACAAGGAGGTCAACCAACTGCTGCACTCACTTTTATATACACACCAGATATGTCCAAACAGAACATTAATGGGAAATCTGCCAAAATAGGTGTTTATTTGTGAGTGATTGTTTCAGAAAAGATTATCAAGTGTGCTCACTTAAGGAGCAGTATGTGATTACTTATCATGCTTTCTGCTGTTTTCTGCACACGCACGGTTTCTCCTTGTGTGAAGGTCTCATTTATCGTGCTCCAGCAAACAGACTCGAGACAAGTTTAAAAAAAAATAAAAAATACCTAGGAACAGAAAACCCTGGACACAACAATGATGAATGTGTCTCAGTTATATATTTAGAGAAGTAGCTTTCGTAGGTCGTAGTGTCTGTCTCGTCAGTGAAGGCCTTACTTTTCTGAACTGAAATAACTTTTTTTTTTTTAAATCTAAACTCAAATAAGAACATTTTAAAAGTTACAATGCTGTAGGTTACAGATCTATATGGAGACACAGCAGCACAAGACGAAAGACAGATTATCTTTTGTAATGTCAGTAAAGAGCGAGAATCTATCGAACATGCAGTAAATGTTTCTTTTGAGTGGTGAAATAATATATTAGCAGTCGACTCACATAAACACAGGGCCCAACTGCCTTTGATAAACTATTTAGACTGCAGATATGTGATGATAAATATGTTTGACATCTCCTAGTGCGCTGAGAAAGAGGATCATGATACGACATGGAGCGAGGTTTACATTAAACTCAAAGCTGCTAAGCACAGCCTGAATTGAGAACTTATCTAATCGTTCATAATGCAGCTTTGTTTGTCTTTACCAGTTTATGTAATATTTAAAGAGGGATATGCTGGTGTCAGCGGAAAAAAAGGGAAAAACCTTCAGCCTTGCCAAAGCTGCAAAGCAGAAGTAATGTCATTTACTTCTATGAAACAACTTTTCACACTGTGTCTCAACAATTAAAAAAAAAAAAAAAAAAGTTCAGGCAAATGTCAAGGGCACTGGGAGCAGGATGTTTCACTGACCTACTGGTGTTAATGTAATGATGTAAAAAAAGCAACAACAACAACAAACGATCCAATTTAAGTTTTTACCAAGGTCATTTCATCATCTTAGGTTCATTTTGTGGCCGACTTAAGAATTCATTCTGCAAGGTGTAAATCAAAGGCTAATCTATCCATATGTACTTTCAATATAAACTAAACAATGTGACTTTATTCAATACCTCAAATATTCACAAACTTCATTAGAGTCATTCCCACCTCAAGAAGAAGGAAAAGAAGAAGAAGAAGCTTTTATTTCCTGTTTCTTGCAGCAAAAGCAAAGATTAAATGTCACATTTTGCAGAACTATTCCACATAACATAAGTTTTTTGGTGTACACCATCAAGCTGGTTGTCAAAAACGGACAATGAATTTTTTTGTTGCAACCACAGAGGCTGTTTCTCTTCATGTGTCACCTGCACAGTTCTGTTTTTTACTTCTCTGGACTCAGGCCACACAAGCACCGTTCAGGTTTCCCTTTGGATCTCAGGATATCTATGGGAGTGTGACAAGTTAAGAAAATTGGAAGATCATGTTGAAAAGTGAAAAGAAAAAGAAAGAAAAGTTGTTGTTTTTTAAAGTCATGTTTTTAAATGTGGTGCCTTAGGTTCAGTGTCAATGTGTGCGGCCAAGACACGTCAGTCTAAATGTGAACTGATATATTCTCACGCTGCAGCTCTCTGATATTATCAACACATTACTCAACTATGATACGTCTCACCTTGTTGTTGTTTATCATCATGACCTGCATATGCATGACTCGTTTCACACAATGACAGTTTCATTTGTGAAAGAGGAATTATGCAGGATTTTCACCTTAATTAAACAGAATTACTACGGCCCTGCTCCCAAATGAAGTGTTTTTTAATCAGATTAAAATTCCCTCATATAGATACTGTAATAAAGAAGTGTAGTAGCTGTCAATAAAAAAATATTGCCAATAAAGATCAAGATGATGTAAAACAACAACAATACAGTATAAACTGTGAAGTATTTACACATAAAGTCGTCTGAGGTGACCGCTCCTCAGAGCAAATGCTCTGTTGTAAAATAGTAAAGATTCAAATTACATGGAGGAAATCCTGATGAAACACTCAGCTGCAATGGAAGTGAAGCAAGAGGGGAAATGATGGTATTGTTTCAGTAAAGTCTGATTACAATTTGCTGCACAGTAAAAGTTAATCTGGACAGTTTGGACTTCAGCGCCACCTACTGTTGACAGAGGTACAGAGGGAGACAAGATGCACTGGGAAAACACTAATGTAGGATGTCAATACAGCTCTTTCCACAGACAAACAAGTGTATGCAAATTAACCTTGACAACACACTGATTCACCGTACGTCACCACCTGATTGCACAACTTAACCACATGGGGGAAAGAAGAGGAAGCATCTAAATGTTTCATTATGTACTTCAGGTTTTCCCATCATGAGGAGCACAGGGCTGTTTGTTGGCTTCTTTGATGGTATTTCTTTTAAAGCTTATATCGATTTTGATTGTGGGGTAACGGGGGGAAAAAAAACAACCTAACATGATGTGTGTGTTTTTTCTTTGCAGTCACACTTGCAGTGCTGTGTTTCATCTGGCTAACGAAGCACACGGTGGACTGTCAGCTGTCAGCTCCAGACAACTTGACTGCACCATACGGAGGATCTGTGACGATCCCCTGTCGTTACACACAGCAGTACAGAGAAAACACAAAGTACTGGTGCAAAGGTCTGGTGTATGACCTGTGTAGCATTGTGGTGAAAACACCCAGGAACCGACCGAGTAACAGAAGCTTCATTGTAGATGATAAGGAGGCAGGAGTCTTCACTGTTACTATGACTTCACTCACAGACAGTGATACAGATGTGTACTGGTGTGTCATCTCCACATCTGGAAGGAATGTTTACAAACGTGTCAAGCTCCTCGTCTCCCACACAGGTACGCTTATACTTTTTTTTAATATATATATATATGTATATTTTTGCTTTGATATTACTCAAAAAAATGCCATTTGGTTTAAATCTTTTTTTTGTGACACTTTATTTTTTCACAAATAAGAGTTGTTGTGGTCAATTTCATAGCTGAAAAACAACATACTGGCTGCACATAATGTAAAATATTAGTGGCAGGTTCGTGTAGCTGCTGTTTAATATACACATGATTTCTCTGAGACACATCTGGTTTTCTCTTCTGCAGTGGCAACAACTACTGTCACCGCACCAACCAGTTCCTCATTGGAACATAGTGACATGAGGTGAGAGACGTCTGCTGATTCATTGTGTTGTCGTAAGACAAATCCTTTCACATCCTCACATTCCGTAAACGTTTCCCTTTTTCTTTTTTGTTGTTGTTTGTTTGTTTGTTTAAACTAGATGGTGGGCGATTCTACGTTGGATTCTCTTTATTTTATTGGTGTGTTGTCTCGTGTCAACGCACGTCGCTGTGTGGAGGATAAAAAGAGCCCAAGAAATATGTGTGCACCAACAATGTCAAACTCAAAACTCAAACATTTACAACTGAAAATTAGGCAACAATTAGGTAAGATTTTAAATCACGGATGAATTATAAATGCGTTCATACTGAGGTTTACAAAACCATCCCTCCAGAGGACACTATCAGAGTATGAATTAAACCAGAAAAACAAACCAAGTCAAAAATTGGCTTTAAGCCACTTTTTTTTTCTTCTTGTATTTAGATGATTAAAACCTCATTAATTTCAGTGTCCAGGGCCTGAGATAACTTTGGGCTCAACTCCTGAATATCCAAATTAGCACCTCTGGAGAACTGAAGCTCTTGGCCTTCACTTAATTTATTTGCACGTCTTATATAGACGGTCATGGTCATAAAAGATGGTGTTCATTTGCATTTAACCACCGGTTTCTAGGGTTTTTATTAAATCTGTCTGTGGTGTACTCCAAAGGTCTGAAAATAGAAAGCAGAGTAAAAATTACTTCATGTATAAACAACACCCTGGTTTTTGCATTGTACATGAAAAAAGTGGTGATGTACTTCCCCATTTTTGTTAATATAAGGAAGGTACAGTTTCTTCAAGACACACATACATGCACGGCATGCACACACAGCCTTAGAGAGGCTTAAGTGATACCTTCAGCTGAGATGGGGTGTTTCTATCTCAGGTAATCTGAGTAAAGTGGTGATTTTCTGTTACAATCAAAGGCAAATTATGGTTAAATTCCCCTGAAGATGTTATATATTATACTCTCAAAGAGACGCAGTGATGATTTATGATCCTTGCCAAACAGATTTCATTACCCTGCTGCAAGAAATTGGATAATTGTGTCTGCTGGTCTGAGAACACCATATAGACTTGTATATATTACAGTTCATTATCCTCCATACCTGTGTAATTTAATGCAATAACTGTGCAGTGAATCTTATGTTTGTGACGCATGTGATGGTCATTTTATGTATATCAGTAATAAACGATGCAGTCTGTGGTGATGTTGTCTTGGTTTTCACGATATAGATTGCTTTTGATAATGTACCACCCTCATATATGTAAATGGGAGTGAGCAAAGCATTGCAAACAGTTATTTTTTCACAGCAGATACTTTGACTTGTCAGAGTAGCACAAGAGAAGAACAGGTATCATTTGTAATACTAATGATACCTGTGTCCTAAGCCTTAACAAACCAATACCAGGACCTGCTGAACAGGCCATCAAGCCGCCTGATTTTACTTACTGATTTTAATATTTACACCTGTGCTATTCCTTCTGTAACATGTCAAATCATCCTCCATGAACAACAAAACTGGTCTAAAGATTTTGTCATGTTTTGATTTCACTGCTACTCAAGACGTATGGGGAACAACAGAATAACAATTCGCTGTTTTAGAGCAAAAGATAGAAAACCATAACCTTATAGATATCTTAGGCTATTTGATATATTTTTACTCTTTTATTACAGAGTGGAAGAATAGTCATATATACATATATATATTCTCTATTCCTCCACTCAGTGGGAACCAGTAAGTATTTTATTAGTACTTAATTTGTTCAATGAACTTTGTGTAAATCAAGGGCTAGCCTATATAAAGAGGCTTTTTTCTTTTTCTTTTTTTTTCTTAATAAAGTGACAGAGTTCAGACTCTGGATCAGATGCAGGATCTGAGGGACTGAGGAGGTGATGTCATCACTTCTGCAGCCTCAGTTTATGTCAAGGACGACAACCCAGGCAGAGGATTTGATCTTTCAATGTAAAAGCATAACAAGGAAACAAGCGACGACTCGTATGGTTAGGTTTTGGTGAAAACGCTACATACAGAATACAAATACAATCAAATCAACAACTTTTTATTCAATTGTGGCGTCATTATATCCACAATTGCGCTTGTATTGTATAATATGAAGCGCCGAGTTTATATGTGGTGTTTTATTTTGAAGGTGATATCCGGTGTTATTCTAGCTAGGCTTGGCAGTGCTAGTGGAAGTACTGAACCAAGTTGCTGCTCGCTGGTGCCAACGCCCGGCGAAACACACAGCTAACGGTGAAGAGCAGAGACACGGAGGGACGCCGGTATGTACTCCAAACATTTTTCTCCCAACATCCTATGTGTGTGGTTAGTTAACAAATACCGGTCCT
>OMNW01018776.1:67966-85452 GCA_900303245.1 Selene dorsalis | reverse complement strand
ACCCCCCCCCCTTCTTTACATGGCCGCCATGAGCTGGCCACCGGACGCCACCGGGTTTAATGGACGTAGTAGAGCCAGTAGACCACGTTGAAGAAGGAGAAGACGGTGGGGAAGATCATCCTGGACCACTTGTCGATAGAGTTCACGTCGGACAGGTCTGGGATGTTCACCTTGAGCTGGGAGGCCCGTCTCCGTAGGCGGGACTTCTTCTGGGCGTGGCGCTCCAAGGCGCTGTGGCCATAGTTCTGGCGGGCCATGGCTGCCCTGCGGTACTGCAGCGTTGAGCTATCATAGGCCAGCATGGTGTTGCGAGGGTCTCCGGGTGCTCCTAGGCCCCGGGACAGGTCCCCAGCACCCCCCATCTCATTCTTCATTTCCAAGGTGCTGAACAGGATGTTGTCGTCAGGAGTCATCTGTGTGAGGGTGTAAAAACAGGTGGAGCCATGACAAGTTACTGCCTCAGGAAAAGGGTGTATTTAAATTTAAACTTGGTCTAGTAAAATTATCATTCAAAAGAAATATAAGTATAATGATCATTAAGCAATTCACTGTGTAAATAATACTGATGAGGTGCTAGAATGGGTAATGCAAATGAGTCAAAAAACTGTGTTACTTACAGTGAAGAAAATCTTACGCACTTCAAAAGCACTAAATAAATTATTGATCATCTGTCAATAAAAAATCTGAGTGATAATACAACCACAAGACTATGAGATAACATTCCTGGAAGAGCACAACGCACTCCACAAACTAAGTCTCATGGAGAAATCTTCATTGTCATCTCAGAATTTCAACCAGTTTGGTTAAAATTCTGTCGATTCACAAGACAAACTGAATAAAAAAAGAGAAAAGCAAAGGAAAAAAATGTGACAGGAGAAGGTTGAGAGAAATAGTAAGGACTTTGCAAAGATGGAGGAGAGGCTAAAAAGGTTCAGGGCAGGTCAGGAAAGACGTTGTGGGAAGTGAATTCGGATCAACATTTCTTCATCCATAGCCTGACTTCTGAGGAAAAACGTCCCTTTAATCCAATCCTGTCCCGCTGTAAATGGAGCCCAGTTGTATTTTTGTTGTTTTTGTGTAACTCACTTTGAAGCGAAGCCACTTAGTTGGCACTATTCATCAAACTGCAAATGATCTTTTTCTCCGTCTGACAATCCTTTTTTATTATTATCAATTGCATCATTTAGTCTTAAAAGATTCATCAATTGCTTCTGAGATTGAACAGTATATTTGTATCTAAATTATATTATCTTAAGAGAAGCTACTCATGTTTGGTTTTTTTTGTTTTTTTGCCATATTTGTCATTTTTCCCATTAATTTAGATATATAGCCCAAGTTAAGATTAAAATTAATGCCTTGCAGAAATCAAACTGCTAAGCCATGTTTGTCAGGAAAATGCATGAAGAGCAAACCAAGAGAGGGAAAAACACAATGGTGGGAGTGATGATCAAAGTTGCCTTAAAAATCTATAGAAATCAAAGAAATGCACAAAAACTACAGCATTTTCCTCTGATCTGGATTGATTCAGATTGATGACATTGTTAGTTTTGACTTTCAAAACCTCCAGTACCTTATTTCTTTGCTCGCCTAGTCCTAATGCGGCATCGTCCACAAAGATGGGATCCCACATCGAGTCATATGCGTCAATTTCCCTCTGTTTCATTCTGGCATACAGAGCATCATCTCTCTGAACTACATTTCCCACCAGCCACTGCAAGCATACAAAATCAGCACTGTTACTTAGGGGGAAATCGTAGCTTGCCACACTCAGAAGGAAAGGGTGTTTTATTTTTTATGTTGCTGTTGTTCCTGCAACTTTAGCAGCTGAGTCAGATTTAAAGGGAAGGCTTTGGCACCACAGCCAGTGATTTTTCCGAGGCGCCTTGCCCTTTGAGAGACACAGAAATATGGAGATAAAGTAAAAGCCAGTCATTGCTTCTGCATTCACTCTTTCAGATCCTAGTCTGAGTAATAAAGTTGAAACACAAGGCTAAACCAGTGAGAAACGGAGAGCTAGAGTAGGAGTAAAGAGTGCTGGTAAAGGATATCAAGCATTGATCACAGCATCACATTGACCTTGAAAGGAGCAGAGAGTCATTTGCTGCCACAGAAACAAACAGAGACATTAACCGACAGCACAGATACAACTACAGGAAGCTTCCCTGCACACGTACCTTGTTGGGGTCGGGTCTCAGCTTCTCATTATTGGCTGTGGCCGCTTTCTCAGCCGCCTTCTTCTGCCTCTGGGGCCCCTGGCCGAAGAAGATGTAGTTGACGAAGGCGTACTCCAGCAGGGCCAGGAAGACAAACACAAAGCAGCCCATCAGGTACATGTCAATAGCCTTGACGTAGGGGATCTTAGGGAGCGTCTCTCGCAAGTGGGTGTTGATGGTGGTCATGGTCAGCACCGTAGTGATCCCTGGAGATCAGCGGAGTCACACGTTTAGAGAGAGAGTGAAGTCTTTAGACGCTGTAAGACATTTTACAATCATCTGTACATTAAAAAAACAAGCCTGTCAATTTGACTGGAGATAATATTGCATTTTTAGTTCTGCTAGCAGTATGGCTCTAGGGATGGTCATATCAATCCACTGCTTTTATTCACATTTAAATATCTCAACAGTTCCTGAATGGACAAATTTGAAACTCTGTACAGACTTTTATGGTGCCCAAAGGATTGATCACACTGATCACACTTTGGCAATTGCCCAATTTTTCCTCAAGAGCCAAATCATGTTGACATTTGTGTTTTTGAATGAATTCACATTGATTTTGGCGATTCAGTGCTGTTAATTACTTTGGTGTATGACCAAACAGCTGCAAAAACAGCTGTCCACTATTGACCGCACACTATACATGTTAGCATGCTAACATGCTAAACCAAGATGATGCAGGTAAGGATTCCTTAATAACTGTTTATGTCGGATATAACGCACTATATCCTCATGAGTGTTTGTATTCTTTGTGTGTAACCTCACACACTACAATACAGTACATAGATTGTCTTCTGTTAACAACCACACAATGCAGTGCTGCACATTTCAAAGACAAAGAATTCAGTGATGGTGTAAAATACTGCTTGACTATTTATAATATGAATTTAGTATTCAGCAAACCTGTGAATCTCTATTATAAAAGCGAATGAGTGAACACATTGCAATTTGCTTTACATCAATCCAATAAAGATCAGGTGCATATCTTCAAAGGATATGGACATGTGCTTGTGAACATAAGCATTAGTGATTATCATGTACACTATATGTATTTATTTATAGTAAACAGACAGGCCTGAAAGAATGTGAACCCATATGGATAAAAAGATCCCTCAAAGCCTCCGGAGACAGAAACGGCCACTGTTTGTGTGCGTGTGTGTATGTATTTCGTATGAGTAAGGTTTGCGTTCAATCACGTTCCCAAATGGACACAGAATGAACTGTAGGCTATATAAAAAGCATGGCGTCACTGTAAACATCTGCTATTAGTCACAGCACAATTCACCTGTTTTTTTGACATACACGCATTGTGTTTGATACATTAGTCATTTGCATGCACAATCTGCATTTGGTCAGATTCACACGTATTATAAATAACCCAGCAGCCAGCAGTGTCACTGTAGCATGGAGTCTCATCTCTCATTGGCTGCACGTTCTCAGGACGCTGAGAGCAGGCACATCTTTAAATCACGTTACCCTCCGAATGCACCGTCTGGGGCTCCAACCCCGCATGTGTCCCACTTCAGAAAACAAATGGTGTGTGACAAGAGCGACACACATAAAGCTCAAAGCCATTTCCTCTCTGCCCTGTCATACCCAACTTTAACAATAAAGAGAGCTTAGTGGCATCAGTAGTAGTTTGACATTGGCGTAAAAGCATTAACTCTAATGCGTAAGGTGCATTTAAGCAAATGCTGCCAATTTTCATTTGGCTTTAATTTAGTTGGATCTGGCTGTGGTAAGCTGGGAACCCTGGCCAATGAGAGGCTCCGACAGACAGACAGGCATAGACAAAGACAGAACGCTTCAAGGTCGAGCTGTAGCGCTTCTCGCTCTGCATGAGTCATGCATATAGTCATCTCTAAACAACAGACATTTAGCCGGGCAGCCTATCACACACTGCTATCACTCACGTGCTCAGAGCTAATGAGAAAAAAAGTAAACGCTGGGAAAACAGAGAGTCAAAACAGAGAACAGGCTCATGACAGACACAATAATGTGTAGATGTAAAGCATGTCTAAATGAAAACAGCTCAGTGTTTGTTAAATGGCTCTTTTTATGGTCTGTTATCATTTAGCTTTGGGTTATTTCCCAGGGTCAGTGTTCAGCAGCGGCGAGGCAATCCTACCCAGGGCCACTCTGGCAGCTGAGGCATCGTAGTTGATCCAGAAGGAGACCCAGGAGAGGATGGTAATCAGGATGGAAGGCATGTATGTCTGCAGGATGAAGTAACCAATGTTCCTCTTCAGTTTGAAGCTGAGGGACAGGCGGGGGTAGGAACCTGAAGGAGGCACACAGAGATAAAGGAGTGGGATAAAAATAGATTTTCCTCAATGACGCCCACTAAAAGCTATATTTTCCTTGACACTGGGAAGCCTGCAATATATCCCTCTCAATACTGACACCTATTTTGTATGTATGTACTTTAATGTCAAAAATATAATGAGGTTTTTTGGAATATTATTTTGCATGTATAGTAAAAGACTTTTTGGCTCAGCCTGAGTAGATGAACACCTGATCCCACAAAGGACACAGAGTTCACTGTTTTTTACCTGTCGAGAAGACCACGTTCTTGGAGATGAGTTTGTAGTCAACAATGGAAAACTGTGGCAGTTCTATCCTGTCGACCCCAGACACAGCGCCATCACCTCCTCGCCAGTAAAACTCAATATCATCTGTGGTGTAGCCATCTGCAGGGGAGAAACCAAAGCCAGGACACTTAGAGAAACATTATCGTCATTCATTATCCATCTGTAATACACCATAATGTCATGCAGCAGTGTTAAATGTCAGTAGACTTTGTGCATTTCAGCACATTCACAACAAATAATGCTACCCATTTTAAAAGTGTACCTGTTTTGTTGTATTGTTTATTATATAACATTGTTGACCTGTATATTGTATGACCTGACCTGAAGCTAGCTGGTTAGCATGCTAACTCACAATATTTCTAATGGACAGGCAAGTACATGGCTGTTGATGCTAACGTCAGCAACTGCAGAACTTACAGATGGCTCATGTAAGGACCTGGAGACAGCAACCTAGCATGCAAACTCCAGTAGAAATTAAGGTGCAGAGCTGTTATTTTAATGCAACAGCAGCAATATTAAAAGAAAATGTTAATTTAAAGCCAGAAGGATTGTCAGTCACTGTTGAAAAGCATTCACACATTTTTAAGATTAATTAATAAAAAAAAGTTTTCCTTTTTTTTCCACTATGAAAACCAACTCACAGTGACGTGACCTGCTTCAGATGGGTAAGCACACCAAACATTTAGCTAATTTTATTTTAGTCACTGTTAAAATATGAAGCTGTGATGACGCAGCAGCAAGTAGGTCATTCTCTAAAGGCTTTCTTACTGGTGTGTTCAAGTGTTTACTGGAAGCTCTGAAAAATAAAAGTTTCTTTGCTGTGAGCAAAAAAGCAGCAGTTGTAAAAGCAAGAACCTAATTTCTAAACACTAATGGTCACTTAGTGTGATCCTCCAACAACATGAATCTTAAGTGCAAGGTTGTTAATCTTCGTTTTCTTTCTCTACTGCGTCTCCAGTGTAAACATTCAATGTGTAAATAAGTAACATTTACAAAAAAAAAAAAAAAGGGGCGCTACATGTTAATTGTGATGGATCGCCAGGTCAAGCAAGATTGTTTGCATAACCTCCTTACATCAGTCTGAAACAAAAGTCGCAAGGTGAGATATTGATTTAAGACATTTGTATTTTGTGTGTAAGAGAGAGTGGAATATTAAAGTCTAAAATTGTATATGGCATGTTATCTCAGAGTTAAAAGCTTTCAGGCTTCTTTGTGGCTTCTCTCGCCGTAGCAAAGCATCAAATCCTATAGTGCACAAGAAAAAAAGAAACAACTATAATGAATAGAAAAGGCTCATAAATGATGTTAATGATAAATAAATGATGCAGCTGCAACTCTCTATCCTCAAAACCAGGACATTTTTTCCGTTCTGAGGCATGTTTATATTGAGACTAACACGTGCTATTTTAAAGCCACATAACACTGTGAACGACTGAGATTTGGAGCATGATGCATTTGGTGCACATGGATGGAAACTATTGCCGTTGCAGTCAGGGGACTCCAGTGTTGCAGACTGTCAGACATGAACAGTGTCACAGGCAAACAGGGAGCAGCCATCTCCCTGCGCTGAGCTCTACTTTGTCTGCATCACACTCAAAATAGAGGCAGTGACCTATTCAGATGCGATGAATAATTAAACTCCAAAGCTTTGATTTTTAAAAATTAACACATAATTCTTTGTTGCTGTGGCACTGACATTCAAGGTGAAGTTAGTCACGGCGCTCACGTTGGGTTGTTACTGGTTGGACAGGCAGCTAACTTCACCCACAGGCCTTTTTCACAGCAGACATTTTGGGAAAAGCACAGGTGTTGCTAATAATATAAACACGAGCCTCGTTCTACGTGAACCTGCGCGGACAATAACCAGGACCGTGAAACTGAGCACAGAACAGCCGTAGTTTATTTTACCATGAACACCTGTGGTTTTCCTCCTCTGACATGTCACTGGGACATTGAAGGTTGAACTTATTATTTATTCACACTATGGAAAGAGTGAAATCAACAACTTGTCATCCTACCTCTAAATACACTCTCACTCATCTTCATGATGCACACATGTCCCTACTTCAGATACAAATCTTTAAAAGCAGGTCACAAACATATAGTTGTCATTATTAGAAATGTTAAATAATATGGACCACAATGGAGCTCTATCACACAGACATTTGAGCTTAATTAGCTCCACATGCAACACTTTAGGAACACTTTGATTATCGCCAGCCTTATTCTTCTAATTTGTGCATTTCTGAACACATCACACCCCTGGTTCAGCTGTGAAACGTAATGTAGTTAAAGCTAAATTCCTCCACCCATAGATAGTGTTAGCTCTCCCTGCAGGTCTGCATTGTCATCATCCCCGCCTTGTGCAGCCCTGCATCACCCCAATTAAGGCCGAGTCCACCATGCTGCACTTCTGATGTGCAGCTCAGTTCAGTTCTGATCAGCCATGACGGGCTGGGATCAGGAAGGTGGTTAAGAGTTGGGGAACTGTAGATTTTTCACACAAAGAGCAACATAACGGAGTATTTTATTGCCTGTGTGTAACCGGTCAGTCATTTTGGAGCTCTGTTAGTTCTGGACCATTGTTTCTATATGTATATGTAATATATCAGAACAATATCAGTGCATTACATCACTGCTCTTTGCATCTTTGCGTGAGTTCCACACGAATGACATGAGGAGACAGACAACACAGCATGAGCTCTAACGTATGCATACATACATACGTGGGTGTGTATTTGCATGTGTATGTGTGCAATAGATCTTTAGTATTGGAAGGGTAGAAATCAATTATTGCTCAGTGCAGCTCAGTATATCAGGCCAGTGGCCTGAGCCACAGTAGTGAGCTGCTGATGTATCAGGGGATCTGGGGTTTTAACACTTGTGTCTGTTAAAAATGCATCAAGTTTATCAAGGGAAGTGAGAGTTCTCTGGGCTCATTAGTCTGAATAAAATAGCATGCTCTGGCATGAAGCGATTCCAACGTTAAAACTGTTGCCAGTTAATCCATATGAGAGCAGATACTGCCTGGTGATCAAAACTGGAGCTGTGCGTGTATGTGTGTGAGACTGTGTGTATGTGTGTGCATTTTGTGTTGGGCTGCCTGAGTGAGGAGGAGAAAAAAAAAAAAGATAGTATGAGTGATGGTGAGAGAGATAAAAAGGCTGGGAGAAAAAAGAAGAGGATGAGACTGTGCAAAGAAAGGAGATGAGAAACGAAAAGAGAGGAGCAGCGAGAGGCAGTTCTGACCCGCACTGTTTTTGTGCTGCTTAACGCTGCTGGCAATAGTGTGATCAAACCCGGAAAGACTGAGCCCTACACCACATCCCAGCCCCATAATCCTTTTCTCTGGGGACCCAGATAAAACACGCAGAGGACCTCGTCTTTCTCTCTCATGTTCCCTGATGCTCCCTCCCTCCCTTGACTCAAGAACGCCAGATCACGTACAATTACAAACTCCATGTGAAATGAGCTCTTTGTACCGTACAAACATGGAGGCACTTTCAGGAGAAAGCAGCACATAACATCCACAATCAGCACACCCCTGAAACACTGGACCTAATCAGGCTCCTCCACGCCTTGGGAAGCCACTGCAGTTAGAGTTGAATTAATTAGGCTGGATGTTATCAGTCAGTGAGCCATTAGTGATGTTCCTCTTCTTGATGCGTATCTCTTGATGTCTCATCAGCCTTTCTCAGCATTTAACATGCAGCCTTATCAACCTTCCCTCTACCTTGCTGCCACCGGACCAGCAGACTGTTTTCAAACCAGACTTCAGAGCTGCATGTGTACGTGGGATCTGTTTAATTCTCTGTCTACGTGTGGGCGTGAGAGCTGGTTGTCAGGGACAACGGTACTTACAGCTTTCGATCTCCAGGGTGCAGTTTTGCTCATCTAGAGGGTAGCGGCGCAGGTCCATCATGCAGGCTGCAGTGGTGGTGATCCTAGACACAGAGCAGGACGGAAAAGAAAAGATTCATCATTACAGACTCGACCGAGGCTGTAACGCACAGCACGGTTCGTTCCATTTGACCTTCACAGCAGAGTGAGATATACACGTCAAAGCAGGATGATGGCAAGCCTTTAGACAGCAGGAGCACAGGTCTAAACTGAAAAACCTCATTGACTCACCAAATTTTTGAAAGTTATCTGAGTGGATGTTTGTTTGTAATTTTGACAAAGCCTATGTTGAAAATAAAAAAGTAAATAAAATGATTGGTCAGTAGCTTTGCTCATTCTGCCCTTTAATGTGTATTTCTTGTTTTAAGGATCTCAGAAGAAGCCTCCTGCTGATCGCTGCTTTCCCTTAACATTTCCCTTCTTTCTGGGTCCCAGCTCCTGGCACTGGCCTAAGAAACTGCAAAACTAAAAAAAAATCTCCCTCCTTCTCTGAGGCTACACTTCAGCCTTGGAGTCCAGTTTATTGCAGGTTTGATGCACTTACCATTTTATTCTCGTCTTTTATTTGAAGCTTTGTAAGTTTTACCATTTGTGTACATGCTGCTTTCATCGTGCACACGGTACCATTTAAAAAAAAAAAAAAGACTGCAATGCCCTCATTGGACCAAGCTGTGTAAATAAAGGTTCAAAGAATGAATGAATTTATGTTGCACCTGTTTCATCAAGTCAAACTATTTTTTCTCCATCAGATCAAGAGATCCTTTACAAATTGACCTGTGACATGAGATTTGTTGTAGCTTTTGAGCTTCCAGCATTTTACAGTTCTTTACCACACAGTTTCAAGTCCATCCAAACTCAAATACATATAAAATCTGCTGCATCATTTCCTGTTGGCAAAAAAAATGTAGAAAAGTTTATTCATTGCTTGTATACAAAGTGCAAAAAACAGCAAACTATTAAAAGTTTGTAAAATACAAAATTTATTCTATAGTTGTATTATGAAAGTGGGACACTGTAGTGCCTTTTATTTTCATCCATACGTGGATAAAACAAGAACAGGGTTCAACCTCTGGTCAAACAATCCTGTATTAAAGAGCAGCCGAGTTTGAGCCAGTCACGTCCGACAGGTTCACTCAGAGCAACGCACTTCCTGTTACACACACACGACAAGTTGGCCAGAGCTGAGACGGGCTGGCACCCAGCCGTGCCAAACCCCCGAGGCTGTCTGAGAGAGACTGGACACACAATTTAACCACAGGGACTAAATTTAGCCTCTTTGACTTGTAAGACAAACCCACACACACTCACACACACACACTGATTGATATAAAACATGATAGCATCATGCGACCATTAACAATAATAGCAGCCTGTGGGAAACTTTCCAGTATAGGTTGGAGTATTTGTCGTGACCTTGGGTTTCCCTTGTCATTGCTGGTTACTATCAAGTGATCAGTTTATTGCTTTAGTGGTTCATCCATTCATACATGACAATGAAAATGGTCTATGAGCACACAGACAGACAGTTGGTCAGACCTAGACCAACCACTGGAAGCCATAGTAGTAAATAATAATAATAATAACCTAATATATATTTTTTTCTTTTTTTGAATTATTGAACTATTTTTGAACACATTTGTAAAACAAATGAGCTCACTGAAATAATTGTGTCTTTATGATGGCAGTCTGTGTTATTCTGTTTTAACTGCTGTTGTGTAACTACGTCATCCATATTATCCTTCATCTCATTATTGTCTATAATAATATAATGTCTGCTCCTTCAAGCCCTGAAGCCACCACCATTGCCCTTACAAACCAGCCGCTTCTATCAAATATTAATCCAGTATTGATGAATAATGATTTAAGAATTGATTTTGTTAATGACACAGCCTATAGCTGCCATGATATAAAAAATATGTAAAAAGATATTTTTTCATTTTACATGTGAGGTTCTGAGCTTGTGTCAGTCCAAAGATTACTTCTGCACTGTAGGTTACACATTTAAGAAACAATCCAAAACTCCTCTGTGCTTAGCAAATAAGACTAAACTGTTCATTGAGCAGTAAAAACTAAATCACAATATCGCCCCTCTGTTCACTTGAACTACAAACTTATCTTGAAGAGTGCTTTGTCTTTAATAATTAAGAGCAAAAGTTTATTTGAAATCCTTCTACATAAGACTTGCAGCTCCCCTGGGCCCAGCCTGGCAAGTTTGGGATTTCATTTTTCGAGATGTAGAGACGCACAGGCTTTCTCTCTCACACTCTCAGGCTCTCTCTCTCTCTCTCTCTCTCTCTCTCTCTCGCTCTCTCTCTCTCTCTGCCTTCTTTTTCTTGCTCTCTGGGCTCTTATGTAAGAGCCAGTTAGCAGGGCCATGGTGCACTGGGGATTAACACAGGAGTCTTATTTCTGTCCTAGTTTACCCCTTTTATGGCCCCAACTTACTGGGATGTTGTGCTCGCCAGCAAGTCACTCATCACTCACCATCATCACCACCACTAAATCATCACCACGGTGGCAGATGAAGCACATGGGAAAAGCGGAAATGAGGCCAAAATGGCAGGGGTAAAAATAACAGCCTATTTATAGCCCACCTACATCGTCAGCAGAAGTCTCGAAGCTTTTTTGTCTGAGACTCTGCATCACTGATCAAGAGCTGCTGCTGCATCTGCCGGCCTATAGCTGGCATGTCCGATACCCACGCTAACAATTAATAAACAGCCTATAATGAGCAAGGAGGAGAGATGAGCAAGGATTTCTCTGCAGGATTCCCTCCCTGTCTTCGTCTCTCCTCCTCCTCCTCCTCCTCCTCCTCCTCTTCCTCCTCATCTTCGCTGCAGCGAGAGTCTGCTGTGGACCTCTGCAGCAGCAGCAGCAGCAGCAGCAGCAGCAGCAGCAGCAGCGGCAGCAGCAACGATCATGAAGCACAGGCTTCTTTGCTCTTCATCAACATCAGGGCCAGTCCCTCTCTCTCATCCCAACCTGCCGGAGGAGAGGCCACGCTCTAGCAGATCACGCAGATTCAAACACGCTACATTTGCTCTGCGTCGGAGCTAATAGGACATGGAGTTCTAAAAAAGGCTGTTTTGTTTTTTTTTTCCCTCTCCTGTGCATGTTCCCTCACAGTTCAGCCTGGGTTCTCTCTCTCCCTCGATGTGTGTGTGTGTGTGTGTGTGTGTGTGTGTGTGTGTGTGTGTGTGTGTGTGGACCCCCCCTAAGGCAGCCTGTGCACCTTTATTCCAAATGACCTTGTTTACGGACATAACACAACCACCACAAATTCCCAGACAGAATCTCATTTTGAGGGAGCGTCACAGCAGAGACCGAACGCAGAGAGAGATTTTTGAAAAGCAGGTTACAAACCTGTGCAGCCTTTAATTAAACTGACAAATTATTACTCCACATCGTAGTGAAGTTAGAAGTTAAATTAAGATGGAGAAGCTCCCTCCATTTTGGGTAGGGAGCCCATGTTGAGCTGAGGAAACATGGCATGCAGGATTGTCTCTCCCTGCTCAGACACTGTTGCCAAATTTGAAAATAAAATGTCTGCAGTGGCTCAACAAGGAGGCTCCTGTGTGTGCCAAAGCGTGCCAAAGCAAAATCACAGGCACATCTCAACACATGCAACATACAAAGCATTCTGCCTGATCAGTACTTTAAGGGAGAAACATATAAGTTTGGAGGCGATGCTAAGCCTGTATTGATGGTATTGACAGAAAAAAGGGCTTATTTAAATCCCTCTCTTCCTCCACTCAGCAGCTTTCTCCTCCTGGCCATGCGATGTCATCTATTGAGCTGCAGAGTGGAACACTCCTCGCCCTGACAAAAGAGGACGTCAGTCTCCATAGCACAAGAATATGTCCTCTCACAAAAGGAGTTACAATATTCAAAGAGAGAGAGAGAGAGAGAGAAATAGAGGAGAGGAGGAGGAGGGTGAGAGGAGGGAGGAGGGAGAATCCTAATAATTTCTCCATTTTGAATGAAGTCTGACCTTCATGTCTCTTTCTTTCTCTCTGGCTCTCTCTATCTCTCTCTGTCTTTTCTCAATCCCACTCTGTGAATTTTGAGCAACACACATCAGGAGTCATGCACTGAATATCTTTGGTTTTTCCTCTCTTCCTGCATAAAATGAAAAGCTAAGTGGAGTTTGTGTGTGTATGTGTGTGGGTGGGGGGTGTGGGGGGGGTCTTTTCTCACAGCCTGGGCGGTATCTGTGTTATTGGCTGAGCCTTTTCAGGGGCTGGGTAATTAGATCAGACTGCCTCTCCCCGAGAGTCAAACTGAGCTTTAAAGTGACAGTTGGGAGCACTGTTGTAATTTTCTGCTCCTCCTGATAATTGAAGACCAGGATTTGGCAGGATTGGGATGCATTAAATATCCTGGGAATGAGGAGTAAACAACACCCTCACCCTTCCTCCTCCACATGCACCCCAAAAATAACACTCGCCCACTTGCAAACACCCACCCACAGATACAGATCCTACGCACACACAAACATCTAATGCCTCCTGCAAACTAAACAACGCTGTAATCTACCGGTGTTCCCCTGGTATGATGTTAGCTAATTTCACTTAGTTCACTACAAATCCACGTTCACCTTTGAGGCCAACAATATGTTTAGTTTTAGTGCTTATTATGCAAGGATTCAGCGGGACAACAACATATCTATCTTATAGCATGACATATCAACTAAAAAAAGACAAACAAACAATGGGGACTTACGTCTGAACACGTGTTATCATTTAATTCGAAAATATCAAACACAAAATCATCATCATCATCATAATTGACCAAGCACAGATTGATATATGCTGACTTTTAGTCTCTAGCATGGATCAAGTTCTAAAAATAGCAGCTCCTACATTTCCCACAATGCAACCAGATAGCATCTTTTCACAAGACCCACCCTCCCTGTAAATTCCCACATTTTCAAACCCCAAGCTGTTAATAGAGTTTCTGATTTAAAAAAGTTGTCTCTAAACTGGAGCTGAAATAACCTCAATGACTTCACCACGGTGTCAGAATGATATCGTCAGAGTTGTTTGGGAGGTCAAGACATTATAGAGCTGAAAACACCCGTATAATGAGGAGTAGACTGACTCTGACGTGAAATCAGTGAAGTGCTGCTTCAGTGATTCTTGCACACGGTTCTTGGCAAAGGAATTTACAAAACTAAATCAAATATCACCTGTCATTATCAGCATGTCATTTTAACCTTAATGGGAAGCATACAAAAGGGTCTATGGTGACATGCAACTAAATGCTTTTACTGAATGTACTCTATTGTGTGTTGTACCACTTCATGCTGCATTTCATATCGACTTCACAGATTAACCTGCACAGTGGTAAGACAACGTATTTAAATTTAGCATCACCCCAAGCAATATTTGACATACTGTATACATATCAATACATCAGTTTAGTACATCAATTAGCATTATGACTGACAGAGGTGATACTTTTATAGTGTGACTTATTTTAAATGTCCGCTGCTGATCTTTACTCTGATGATGGTGACTAATATAAATTCATGGCCCAGCAGATGAGGACACAGTCATGCACTCAGGACGGGTCTCTGACAGGACATTTGTGTGTTCACATACATCCTGTTTCCCCGGTGAGGCCTCCATGTCTCCTCTCAGTTAGCCATCTCCTTCAAATCCACTAAAGCCGTGCTGTTGCAACCAGCCGGCCCGTCTCTACAGGTATGTGTCAGTGTGCTCAGAGCGCACAGGCATCTGGCCGGGCTGACTCTGACAGCAGCTTGTGTCTGGACTTGCTAGCATCAAATAAAACCTGGACCAAACCCACGAACCAAATAATGGAGGAGCCGGGAGGCAGCGGCACTGACAAGGACAACGTATGTGAGGTAACAACCACATCCCTCTGCTGCACGCACACCCTCAATTTTTACAACAAGCCTCCCCTGGCCTCCATTGCTTTTTGGCTGTTACACAAAAATATGTGTTGGGCTTATATAATTGAGTCAGAGTGTTATAAATTACATTTCTCAAGTGTTGAAACAAAATGTAGCGATGAATAATCTGGTGCAGTGCAGATACTTAAATTTTTTAAGCACTCTTTGCGCAAGAAGGGCATCTCAGTGTAGAGAGAGAATGACTGAATGCTGCAACATCTTGAATTAGCAACAATAATCTCATTTTTTAAATGCAGACACTAATCTGAGATCATTAGCGCACACACACACACACACACACACACACACACACACACACACACACGACGAGGAGGCGACAGATCAGAGGAGGCAGCAGCACAGTGATGGACTGGCTGTGCTAGCCTGTGCAGTCAAATACGCCGCATCAGTACAAATACAGATTCAGTGTTTGTATTGAACTGCTACATTATTGATTATGAGTTATCAATTATGGATGACAGTCTCCTCAGAGGCATCACAGTCCAACACCACAAAGAGATGTCTTGTGGATGGACTGAACCATCCTGCAGAATCAGACTCACTTCGGCTGTTTGTACCACCCTGCTTCATTATTGATCACAGCCGATCAATTATTGACATTGATGATCATCAGGGGATGTGAACAGGCTTAAATATGAAGACATATACCTCCTATACACAACTGTTAAAGGGTAATTGTACTTTGTGACAATGTTGGTCTTATTTTTGTGCATCAAAGAAACTTGTGAGATCTGGGAATGTGAAACCACCGTGGACTGTGGCTATTTAGACTCATGTTTTTAAGAGATGACACTGATGGGATCTTCACAGACAATCTGATTTTAGTAGTTTAGATAATGAACCTATCAGCGTAAAGCCTCAGTGCAAGAGGAGCGGTGGACAACCAGCAGCTCTGACCTCTGACATTGGCCTTCTCTAGACCTGCTCATAATCTCTAGATAAAACATCTCTTCTTTGCTGCCAAGATGCACAGTGAGTCTGGTTATAGTCCTTTGACAGCAGTCAGCAATATTAGGAAAAAGGTCCTAATATAAATATCTTTTAAGGTAAATATAAATAAATTTACCTTAAAAGATTTTAAGGTAAATTTATGTCTTTATTCCTGTTTTATTTAGGATTTATCCCTTTACTGTCATCTCTTATTTTGCTTTTTGTTTTTAATTGCTTTTTGTGTTCTTCACATTCCTTTTTGTTTATCTTGTCTTGTTGCCTTTGTGTATAAAGATCTGATATATATGTTGTAAACCTTTTGGTGTTGAACACCATGCTGGAAAGCCCTGATCTAAACTGCTTTATTTTTAGATGCACCCCTGTCTCTAATTTCCCCCCGCTGCTCAGGAAACACCAAAGTCAGTCTCTTAACTGTGATTAGTGTTTCCAAGCAACACTTGGCTTAGTAATTTTACCTCTTACCTTCATTTTTCTATTGGATTACCTGTAATTGTGTTTAATGCTCATCTTACTGCACACAGTTTTTGCCCTACTGTTAGTTTAACAATGTTTCTGTTCACAGATCTCAGCAAATTCATTTAAAAAAAGATAGATACAATCAGATTCAATTTAGTCCATCAAATCACATTACTCCATTATGTGTCATGTTCAATTAAATTAATTATGATACAAGATAACAAGGGCACATGTAAAAAGCTTACCTGAGTCCATAAAGCACCGTGCCGTCAGGGTGGAGACGGATCATCCTGTTCTTGACCGTGACGCCATGAACGAAGGACTTCTTGTCATTGAGGAAGTAGGTGTCGGGGACCCACAGCTGATCTGCCACTCTATTATCCAGAGTCAGGTTGTAGGCGATCTCAGAGTAGGACAGGCGCTTGTCCCGCCATGCTTGCTGGAAGTACATAGTCAAGGTGTAGTCCTGGAGGTTGGAGAAGGAGAGTCTGTTCAGTGACGATAATGCAAAACTTCAACCTCACAGTAAGAATCAATAATACTGCTCATTATGCTCTACAGTCCTAAATCAAACAGAAATCTACTGACTAAATCTTTCAGGTGGTACCCAAGTCGAGGAACGTGTTTAATTTCCATCATTTTCTCAGCTGGGAAAGGAATCAAGCTCCAACAGCATGTCAGTCCACACTAACATCTGAGCATGACTCCAGAGATGTGTCACAGCACGCTGTATGGACTCTGCATAGTGAGAAGGTCAGCCAAAAGGTCGCTGGTGGTCTGAAAGGTCATGGCCTGTACTGGGGGCCATGATGGCCAGGGTTGGGGGGTTAATATTCAACTATCCTCACTTAATTTTAAGACCATAACCAGAGGGGGAACTTTCTCAGCTGGCTGACTATTGTCTCAAGCTAAAAATATCTGTCTCCGCTGGAACGAGCGGAGCCACTTTCTGCTTCACAGAGACAATACTGCCTGTAATGCAAAGAGCCAGTGGATCTCTGCAGCTGTGTCTTCTCCCTTTTCTTTCTTTTTTTTTTTTTTTTGCTTGATTTTGCTTCTATTTCTGCCTAATAAACCAGCACAAGAACAGAGATTTAGGAGAGTTTTCCAGATTTTACCTCAGTGAAAATTAAATGCGTTTATTCTGTACAGTTTGTTTTTACACATGCTCAGAGATGTAGCTGTAAACTCTACCACCTCTCTCTCTCTCTCTGTCTTTTCTCTGCTTCACACTCTTAAAAAAAGACTTACACCCACACAGCCACAGCACTGCAGTTAGATCTGCTCTGTTACAGTGTATTGCAGTGCAATCGATGAGTGGGAAAACAAATTAAAAAATACAGTCCGTGAAACGAGACCCTTGAGTTTTACTCGAAGCAGCCATCATCATTACTTATCATAGTGCTTCTACATTTCCAACCCCCCCCCCCCCCCACA
>OMNW01018776.1:32262-51145 GCA_900303245.1 Selene dorsalis | reverse complement strand
AAATACACACACACACACACACACACACACACACACACACACACACACACACACACACACACACTAGTCCATCCTTCCTTTTCTCTGTCAGTGCAGTCACTGGGCTTTAAACCCTGTAGTTCTTTTTTAAGGTACACCGTATGCATTAGGCCTTGACCACTTAAGCATCTTAGATGGCTGCTCAAGGAAGTCTTTGCTTTTATACCAGCTCTCATGCAGGAGAGTGGTGGACACTCTAGTGCACAGTTTGAAGAGACCCGTTTGACCTCGTTTTACTCACAGAGTCGTCAGCTCATGAGTATTTTTTAATTAAACTTTTAAGTGCAGGTACAACTGTAACAGCGTGCTGATAACAGCATCGTGATAGATGACAGTGGGCATTACCTGTATTTGATTTGAATATCTCACTGGACAAAGTCTGTCCCACAAGATCATACTGCAGGAGACTCATGGACTCCTTGGGACAGTCGACAGATGCTACCAGCCCCTTCCTCCACGTGAACATAATTTCACTGCTCGTGTAGGCATCTAAAAATGCAAAGACAATTCAACCCTTCAAACGTTCACATGTCGGTCACATTTATTAATCTGGACATTACTGGATATTGTTATTTCTTGGCTCTATAAAGACTGAAAGCTATGTAGAGACTACTTACAGCTTCCAAACCTTAGAGGACAGGCATGTCCATCCATGGGGAAGTCTACCAGCCTCATCGGACATTCTGCACTGATTGTCAATCTAACATGAAGAAGACACAGAAATCCATTTTAATTATTCATTTCAGTGAATCTCGCGTCCAGAGAGGGCAGTTTCATAAACAAAAGATCTAAGATTACCTCATAGTGTAGAGGACAGTCCCATTTTTCATGATACGGAAGAGCTTGTTGGGTGTGGTCATGTTATGGGAAATGGACTTCTTTGAGTTTCTGAAGAAAGTGTCTGGCGTCCAGATCTTGTCCACCATAAGGTTGTTCGGCCGCAGTATTTCAATGGGGCCCTCAAATTTTAAACGCTCATCAACCCACATCTGACGGAAGAACATGTCCATAGTGTACTCCTGATGCATGAAGATCAGATATTAGTAGATATATTATGAAACGCATGCTTGACAAACCTTAAAATCCCACATTAAATGTAGCTCTGTGTGCACTGCAAAGATTTAGTCATGTCAGCATCTGTAATACTGAAGATACATTTCAACTTGCAGTGAAAGGTGAGGAGAAATGACGAGGCAATGATGGATGCCATTCATCCCAGATAATCATTAATCACTCCATTCAGCCATTTCCTCCGTCTGACATGTTGTCATATTGATTTAGAGGCCATCAATAATGGAGTTATAGGGCTGGTCAAACAGATTAAAGCTCATTAGATGGTCTCATGGCAGACTGCCCATAAGGCAAGCATTCAGTGGTCACTGGAGCGCTGACTATCTCCCACAGTCAGCACATGTACACCTCCTTATAGAAGTAGTGTCTTACCATCTCGACATCTGACACAGGTCCAAAGCTGGTGACAAAGATGTCTGTTTTCACCTCTGTAACACCACCTGCAACAATCATTGATAACTATACAATCAATACTATAACACTAAAGGTATGTGGCACAATATACTTCATTTATCTTAGATAGGCTTAGCAAGATTTTAGCAACAATGATTTAGGATTTAAAGTTAGATTTACCTCCAGATCCAGGTCGCAGTCTGTTGTCATAACCATCTAAAAGTCGATCCAAAATGCGAGTAATGTTGTCCGAGGAGATCTTCTCATTTCCACTCACATTACCAAGGCTGCGAAGAGAGGAAAAACACTCCCAGGCTGAGTGCACTCTGATCCATCTTAACTTAAAGAGAGCACACTTACCTTATCCAGCAGATAAAAATAACTAAAGTTAATGTCAAGACAGCCATCCTGAGCGCCATCTCTCACCAGATATTCAGTGAATAGTCTCTAATCAACTCATACTTAATAAATTTAAATGTGAGAGGTCATTATTGGTGTCGTTGCAGAGACTGGTAGCTATGCATAAGGACAAAGAAGACACTAAAGAAGGTACAGTAATCTAATTAACAGATTAGCAAATCCACTATATTTTTAGACAAACGGTGGATTCTGTTGGTTTGTGTAGAAGCTAAATTACTATAAAAAAAAGTAAATAATGCAAAATAAAAATGTAAAGACAACGAAACATGTCGACATATAGTACTGATAATAATGATCCTGCTGAAGGTTTATTAAGTTTAACTTTTACCTGCTGTAGTCCAGTCTTTCAGACAGTTGGGGGCGCTGCAACCAAAATGTCCTCTGCAACCGGAAATTAAGTCCACATTGAGAGAAGAAGAAGTTTCGAGCCAGTCGGGGCAAAACAACACGGAGAGACCTAACTTAACACTGAAACTGGTTTTTAATGCAGATGTAATTAATGCAAGTCACGTTAAGTATTCGGTACACGAACAGCAGTAAAGATTAACCGAGTAGTAAACTGTTTGCGTAACTTGTCTGCTGGCCGGAGAGTTAGCTGACGTTAGCCGACCTGTCAGCCGGTGTGAAGCCGCAGCATGTCGGTTCACTTCGAGGAGAGGAGCGGTGTCGTGCCCTGCAAGACCCCCTGGGGCTCCTGGTACCAGACCATGGAGGAGGTCTTCATTGAAGTGAACGTGCCTCATGGGACGTCTGCCAAAGAGGTCAGGTGCCATTTGGGATCCAGAGACATCCAGCTGTGCGTCAAAGGACAGGAAATATTCAAGGTGAACGGCACTTTTAGCTCCACAGTGAAATAACTAGGGTAAATAAAATAAAAGATGTGGGATCCAATCCAAGTCGTTACTCTTTACATATTCCGATTTCCTTTGTCTTTCATTTGTTCGGCATTAAAAAAATGTGATTAAATGGTCAACAAACAAAATTTGCTTTGTACATGTTTATATTTCCCCTTACACTATAAGTAGAAATGTAAGAAATTACATCAAATATGGTTGATGCCATTCAGGCAAGACAGTAGCAGACAGTACCATTTGGAAATGTTCATGCTGACGCAGTAGAAAAGCTCCCTGGGCCATTCATGAGTCATGGGACAGAGCTATTGCTGATGGTGGTAGGTCCACTTGTGCCACCTGTAAAAGGGCTTTATTATGTCAAGATTTTAAATGGTCATCTTCTCAATATCTTCAATGCAAAATCAGCCATTTACAGCATTTATTTGCTGTGAAAATCTGGAATATTATTGGCCTTCCTTCACCTAGTCTTACTCAACACTGACCAGATTAACAATCTGAAGAACAACTCTGGTCAAAGAACACAGTGGTCAAAGTGGGAAATGCTTTGAGCTTTTGTCACTGCTCTGTTAAAGGTTCTGGGTTTGATTCCCGGGCCTGGGGACCTTTTTGGGTGGAGTTAGTATATTCTCTAATCTAGCAGTTTTTACCAAAGTATTCTAAATTGTGAAAATTGTCATGTGAAATCCATTACAGACTGTCAGACAGGTACTTTTTTCTAACATGAAAAATGTGGTGTTGTTTTTTTCCTTTTACTTCTGTGCTTCTGTCTGACTGCTGTCAGTCCCATGGACTGAAGAAACTAAACTCATGAGATAGCTCAGGCCTTGATCCTTCAAGCAGCCATGATCCTATCCCCGGGGAAATAACTTTTGCTCTCACCCACTAAAAATGTAACCGTAGACCACTACAGTACAGTGGCAACACCATCAACCATTCACAACTATTCCACAAAGGACCGGTGTGGCTGCAGGTTTTCTTTCCAACCAAGCAGCAGCACACCAGACCTGACTCATTTAATCAACTGATCTCAGTCTTCAGACGGTTGATTGGTCAAACTGTGTGTTCTTGGTTGGTTGGAACAAAAACCTGCAGCCACACGGCCCTTTGAGGAATAGTTTGCCCATGCCTGTTCTAAACAAACATGTGGCTATGAAGGCTTTAGACCTCCTGTCCCACTTATGAATTCCTAACCAACTAATGAGCCAGTTAACTAAGCTTTTCTCTGGCAGGACAGTAGCCTTTTCATTTTAGAAGAAAACTGGATAGAAAACAAGAATGAAAATATAATTGTAAGAGAGTAATTTTTAAATAAAAGAGACTGGGTATCACATTGAAATGCTAATATGTATGGCCTAAAAGGGCCTTAGGGTTCCAGACTGCTGAAATCATTAACAAGTTTTACTGCTATGTGAACACATGCATGAATTTGACATTTTTCTGTTTACATTCCATCAGGGAAAGTTGTTTGGCACTACTGTGTCTGATGAGGGCACATGGACACTAGGTAGGTTGCATAAAACTCAAAGTAACATACTTTGACTTCATTGGACAAAAGACCAGTTTCCAGTCTTTTTTCTGTTTTCTCTGTTTTCCAACCTCAGAGGACAAGTGTCTTATCCAAATCGTTCTGATGAAGACCAACAGAGAGGCAGGGAACTGCTGGTCCTCCCTGCTGGAGGGAGAGTACTGTGCAAATGCCTGGGTCCAGGACCAGATGCAGAGAAAGCTCACACTGGAGAGGTTCCAGCGAGAGGTCAGTTTCATATGGGGCCATTTAAACATGGTGTGTGATGCTAAGTCAGTTTTTGTAGTATTCAATAGCTGCATGACTGGCACTTTGTTAGTCAGGAATTGTTGAAGGCAACAAATGAAAATAAATTCTGATTTCAAATTTTGGGTTGGCAGGTTGTAAATGATAGTTTTTTGGCTGGTGTTTATTTGGTGATAATGCAGTTGTAAATGATCTATTAATAGTGACAGGGGTGTTTACATTCTGTGAAGATCTTGTGTCACAGGAAGACCACATCTCCCCTCCCCCAACACTCCAGCCAACTGCACTGAGCTCTCATTCTGGTACTAATATAACAAAACAAATTTCTCATTTCATAATTACCACTTTAACAACCAAAACAATAACCCATAAGAAATACTCACAGGCCTCTCTCTTCCTAATAAGCTGTAGTTGTAAATGTTAATGAACCATTAATGAAGGGTTTTAATCATCAAGTCTGTGGTTCTAAATGTTAATTAGATGTTAATAAATGAATTTACGTCAAGATTGTCTACAATCCATTAACCCTAACCCATTTGATAAAATAGTCAAATCAGTCACAACCTTGCAGCCCTGAGGTTGTTATCATGAATGGCTTATAAAGCCCTGTAGATGATTTATTAACATTTTACAAAGCTATTACACACAGACTTTTAAACAAATTGGAAACTGTTTCCTAAGTGGAAAGTGGTCCTCCTGAAAACACCAGTTTCAATGTTTTGGTTTGGGGATTTGTTCCGAAAGGAGCAAAGCCATGGTACATTGTGTTTTTCTGTTACCGCTTTAAGTGGATTTAAATTGATATGAATTCACTTCATGAATCACTGATTTTTATCATCAATTTTACCATGTGGATTTGTAAAAACTATGCTTGTCTTTGGTTGAAACAGGGGTTCTTGTTTTCATCAACTGTCCTTCTCTGTCATGCCAGAATCCTGGATTTGACTTCAGCGGAGCAGAGATCTCTGGGAACTTTGCTGGTGGTGGTCCTGACTTTTCAAGTTTACAGAAGTGATTGTTACCAGATGTGGAAAACTGAACTGTTGAGAACATCCATGGCATGACAGAGGAACATTGGATATGTACAACTGTCAGCAAGGAGAGGCCAAAGGTTTTGGCCCAAGAACTCTTACACCGGGCAGTCTACAAGAAACAATTGTTTAACAGGGACATAACTTTTTTTTCCCCTTTAAACACAGCCAGCCTTTGCTTTCGTCTGCCTTTACTTGGCTGTATGGAACTGATTCTGTTAAGCCAGACATGCCAAGTTGAGCCCTGTTGTACAGGCTGGACCGGAGTTGATTGGAAATGTTTGACATTCTGAAGATGTCTTTTAATAATGAAACAAATGCTTTCAGCAATGGCTTTTCAATAAAGTTTTATTGAAAGGTACAAGTACAGTAGCTGGTTAACCAGATGGTTGTATTCAATCAGCCATATTGAATTTGAGAACACATTTTATTTTTCTCACTAAAAGAAACTTGTACTAAACAGGGAAACTGGCAAAGAAAATGCAACACAAATCCAATCCACATTTTCACCACAATGACCCTTTTTTTGTGTGTTCTCTGTGTAACTGACAACTGAAATCAATTCATACATGTGGTACACTGTCCACAACTGAAGAATCAGTGAAAACAACTCATCTGTAACCAACATTTCAGCATGGTTAGCCATACATCACGGGATCGTCACTAGCCTCACTTCACTGGAGAAAACCAGAGCTCCCTCGCATGATCAGCATTTAAAAAAAAAAAAATCATCACCTTGGGTAGGAGTGTGCATTCAGGACAGTTTTAGCAACCTAGGGTGGGAGTGAAGGACTTTGGGCCCGATTTCTTGGTTCCATGTCTGCTGTTCACAAAATCCTTCTCCCTCCTCTTCCACATGGTGGACTGAGGACCTAGGTGGTTCTATACTTATTAGCTTAAAACCAGCAACCCGTTCCAGGAAACAACAAACACCTTGGTACGGATTTAAACAAGAACATACTGTACACTTGCAAGCAACTCAACCAGGAAAGTAAAACTTAGCAGGATGGCAGTAGATTAACCTTTCTCACAAAGCATTACTCCTTGGGAAGCTGAGATACAGTGTGCTTCTCCGATGTATGATGACAAACTTGGGGAAAACTGCAACATTCTTAGCTCTTCCTTAAAGAAATCCATCATCACTAATGGAGATCTGTAAGGAAAATGACTGGGGCACTGTGTGGACGACCTTACTGCGAGGGAGTCACCCAAAGTCTGCAATCAGCAAACAAAAATTATTTGGGGACAGCTGACAATTTACTCTGCATGCAAGGTCATCCATTCATACTCCCAGTCTTTAACAAGCTGACTCAGGTATGGTGGGAAGATGAGTGATCTTGTAGTAGCTGTGCTTCAGCTGACGTGCAGTTCTTCCTGAAATAGTCCAGCGAAGTCTTTGGCGGATGGGCTTGGAGCACTTGGTGGTGGCATATTCAGCCAGGCATTTTCCAACTAACTCCCGCATACACACCAGATCCCCATCTTTGATCTGCGTAGGAGAAACACATACATAAACATTTAGCAAAAGTACTTGAAGCAAATATATGTAATTATTTTATTTTTAAAGCGTTTTGTGGAGCACACAGATTGAAGACTTTTAAGATTGTAAAAAGAATTGGTGCTTACATTCAGCTGCTGCTGCAGACTTTTCAGGGCCTCTGTTATTTTATCAGCGTGCTCAGGGTCATGTTGTTCCTGGGCCTCCAAACACATCAGAGCCATGGCAAGCAGAGATGGCTGCAGAGAAACAGTATGCATTCCCCAATCACAAAAAGCTGACAACACCATGACCGCATTTGTTTATGAAATCTGACATAGAAAACATTATATCTGATAATGATGATTTCAGATGGCCTATCTAATACCTCAACTACCACCAAAAGACACTACCTGGCAACACATAAGCTGGTTGACTCCAGTGTCTAATTGTAATAATTTATTTTAGGAAGAAATCTTTTAAAACAACGTAGAATACATTTCAAAAAGAAATAGGCCACCTTTTAAAATGCTGGGAGACCAGTTATTTTGACCTACCTTTATTTTGGAGAAGACAAATGAGCAGTGACAGGCTTTCAGCTGAGCCTCCAGTCTCTCAAGACTCAGTATCTTCTTGCTGGAAAAAGAAAATTTGTTTAGTCTCAAGACTGAAACTGATTCGAGGTAGAGCACACAAGATACACATCAGTCTGACTCAGTCACAAGAAAAATTAATTCATATGCTTAAACTAAATTACAACACAATAATATTACTAACAATGTTGTGAGGAGAGGATTTTCACACTTGTTTTCCAACATGCCACATGTCTAAAAATCTTTACCATTTCAAATAGGAATGTGCCTGTTGGCGTTACAAATATTTTTGGCTATTGTGCTCTTTAAAGCCAAATATGAGAAGACACGTTTTAGTAGAGTAAATATAATCTTGTTGAGTCATGGTTCAGCCCCGCAGGTTGGTGTGACTGTCCGTCCTTACCTCTCAGCATCGAGCTGCTCCTGGATGTGGCTGTGAAAGAGGCGGAGAAAGCGGAGGGCTGTGGGGCCCTTCACCTTCCAGTAGAGCTTCTCCATGATGATCTTCTCCATCCTCATCATGTCAGACACTGTAAAGCGATTCTGACTGATGCGAATCAGGTCGTTGGCTAGAGGCACGTTCTTCTCCTCCTCTGATGACTTCACAGCAATGTAGAAGCAGCACAGGCCCACACAGGACAAGTGCTTTGGTTGAATCTATGGAGAAAAGGATGTGAAATAAGATTATAAAAACTTTTCTTCAAAATATTTAGCAATGTCAATATGGTTTGAATGATATCATTGGCATTATTGATTACAAACCTTCATTACTGAGAGGAATCGATCCAGCAAGCTAATGGCCAGTGAGAAGGTCTCGGAGCTGAAACCAAAGAACCTGGTCAAAGAGAGCAGGTCCTTCACCTCCAACTCCCTTAGTCTGGCAGTCATCCTGAGCCCATTGTCCTGGGCGCCCTCAATGAGTCTCAAACCACTCAGCTTTGGTTGGTACCGGCCCTCCAGATCCGTTAGAGCCTTAAGCTGAACAGCAAAGGGCTGTGCACTAGGTCCTGCGACTGTGTCAATCATCTGCGCATTAAGAAAACAGAGATGAATTACACTGACTAAATTAAATTGCATTACAACAATATTACTGATCAGATGGCTCAGCATTAACGATGTGGCAACACTGTGCATGTGACTGAAAATTACAAATAGATGCCATGTCATTTATAAAAACTGAGCAAAAACATTTGGATATGAAAGCCAAGGCAGGCAAGTACTGAATGTAATCAATTAAATGAACCACTAATTTTTAACTATGAACACAGAGCAGAATTTGACTATGCAGATAATGAAATACAGTTGGCATGAATTTTTGCAAATGATTGATTCAGTTTTATAACCAATGTACTTAAACATCAAATAGATAAACAGGGTGAAGTACATGCCTTTCATAAACGCTTTTATAAGAACAGATCTGGACAGGTGGTGTGTGTTGCTCAGGAGTAGCCGAGACATGGCACTGCTTCCAAATTTGTATGTTATCCAGTAACAAGCCTCTCCCCAGCAGCTGTCACTGAACTAGACTCAATAAGCGGCCCTGACAGCCAAGTACACAACAGCGACATGTCAAAGTTTCCCACACTTTACAGTACCATTTTATCACGTTTCAGGTCAATAAAAGTTCCTCAAAAATAGGTTTGCCGTCGTGTTAAGCGGCATTTTGACAGTCTTGTGATAACATTGGGGTTTCATATCAAGTGACCAGGCCGTGTGAGCGGCAGGGCAGGACCTGCGTCATGTCGGGACATGTCCCTGCCGTACACATTAATGGAGAGCTACCACACCACTGGATAACAACAAACCGGAGTGAGGTGACGATATTTAAACAATAAAACTACAGCTTAAACTACAAGACAACAAAGCTGCCGTCGTTTCAGTCTAACGTTTCACTTGACAAAAGGGGAAAGGAAAATAACAAACTAATGTGACGTAAACGACGTAGCTGTTAGCTACTACAGCTAACGCTAGCTACCATCAATTTTCAGTGTTTAAAGCGTGAGGTGACATTCTTCTAAGCATTTGACTGTCAGATAATCGCAAGACTGTTGTCACAAGTCCCACGATATCGTTATAATTCAAACATGTGGTTAGTTAATGTGATTCAGAAGGAAGACTGGTTAACTTACCTTGTATGAAGTTACGCTGTCTTGATGAAAAATGAGCAGAGGGGGAAAAGCCTCCAAGCGCTTTTAACAAGCGAATGAAAAGAGGTTTAAAACACAAAAAAGTGTAAGTATGAACTTTCGCTAAAAAAAGTTTTAAGCATAGGTTAATTTCCGCCTATGCACACCCCCTACCCTTGGCGTAAGGCGATGGGGAAAAGGGCCGTTTATGTATTAACGCAGGCATAAAACCGAGCCCATGCCCTATCACGGTGAGCTTTCATTGGTTAAAGGCTGATGACGCAAATGGATCTGCATTGCAATTGGATACATTTGCAGTCATGCACGATTAAGTCCCGCCTTTTAAACGCAGGAGGACCAATCGCAGATTGGGACACGGAACATCACGGAATATGTTAAATTCACAAGTATGTAATATAATAAATACAAATTAAGATGCTTTTAACTGTAAAGTGGCACAACAGGTGCAACATCAATTGTCACTTTTACTTTTCTTTGATATCCTAGCATAAAGAGGCAAAGAAAATATATTACTCATGGCAGAGAAGAGAATAATATTGAAAACAATAAAAGTAGGATAAAGATTTTTCTATAAAACTATGGAGGATTTCATAAAAATGTCATATACCAACTGTTTGCACAGACAGTACACTAATTCTACAAAAAATGGATAGCTACTAGCAGGTTTCTGGAACAATCTGGAAGGAACCTGAACCTGCAGAGACCACAGTTCACCACAACATGTTTTCTGCTGACTCCTTTGCACTTCTCTGTCTACAGGTGCAGGAGAGAACAAGACACAGTTTCAATAAAGAAATTCTTTATTACACAAGGATATACAAATCTGCAAGTGGGTCCACTTAGACTCCCTGTACAGATCGACTGACATTAAGAGATTTAATCCTAAATTTATATCATCCATTTTTTTTTTCATGTAACAGTTTATATACGCTTTAAAGTTTAAAACTTAGAAATACTTCCATCTAGATATTTTAGACACAACATAGGAGCTGACATGTAAGCATGATATTGCACATTTTTATAATGACTAAATATGTACTATGATTGATTTAAAGTGCTTATAAATCATAATATATATTTCACTCTATAATATATATATTTCACAGTGTAAACTGTCATCAGTCAGAAACTACAGGCATAACATGGCGGATGAAAAAGGGTAGCACATTTAGTACAAAAACTGAAATTTTGGAGATGCAGATCTTTTAATACTTGGAGGAATGAAGGTTAAGATCCATGCGGAGACCATGCTACAAAGCACTGCTTAAAAGTTTAAAGGAGAGTTTAGTAGACATGGAAGACTGCAGACAGACTGACTTCCAGGGATATTAAGTGTATTCCTATAAAACTGTTATTTCACATTGTAAAAATAATAACCTTGACTTGTTAGTCTGTGATCTTTTGATGTAGTAGAAAGTCTTCTAATTCAAATTCCTTCCTGAGGTTAAGGAGCACGCAGATGGAAGGCTAAAGAAGCTATGAGAAGGAAAGAAAAACCATGTCATTTTTCTAGGCAACCAACTCTACATATTCATAAACATCACAGGACAAGCCCCAACAAGATATGTATGATTGGAATTAAGTGCAAATGATAACAAAATTGCATTTATCATTAGCATTTAAGCATTTTGTTTGTTGCCACTGACTGAAGTCAAAGCAAAACAGAATTGAATGGATCATGATATTACAGAAACACTGTATCAGAAACGACGCTTGGGTATGTAATGATGATAACAGGTGGAATATGAAATGCTTTGAATCATACAAATGACTGAGGTGATGGGTTCAGCCAACCAAAAGATGAACTCATGCTCTATTTAGTTTATCATTGTCATTCTTTATTTGAATGTAAATAAAGGCAAAATATTTGCTCATTTTCAGACTGACTGTCAATAAATTCAGTTATTTTCTGTAAAAATTAGCATAGAATGGGTGTTAACTTATTAACTTATCTCACCTCAGACTACCAGCAATTAAAACAACTATTGCCAACATTTTTATATACATTATTAGACAATCTATATTTCAAAAAATACTGCAAACCACTTCAGTCTGTCTCTGTTAAGTCCTGTCAGTGTCTCGCTGAGAAACAGGCTTCAATTTATAAAAGGAGATGAACACACATTCATGGGAAGAACATGAAAAAACACAACCTACACTTATGAAAACAATCCATGGAATTGTTATTATGTGTCTAGCAGAGTCAGCATTAGGAACAAATTAAATACACTGAGCAAAGCTACCTTTTTGATCCATAAGTACACAGTGGCTTATAGCCATCCCATTATTCAGGCTCACATACGTGGATAGTCACTGTGTCACTGAGTCCACACATACAGTGTCAGTAAGTTATGCCAGATATGACAGTCTCTTTTTCCCATGCTGATGGCAGACACATTCCTGGTTTCCTAGGATGTTTGATCCATAAATCAACTGAAAAGGGAAAAAAAAAAAAAGACAAAATATGGAAAAAGAAAAAAACTGCAGGACTCGATGTATGGTAGAAATCAAAGGAATAAATGAATGAAAGAGGAATGCAACAATGTTTGGGTTGTAATGTTTTTAAACATCCACTTACAATACATTTAAGGCTACATTTGGTCTTGCAGGCCAACTTCTATATTTGACAGCTCAACAGTTAAATCTGGTTGATAAAAACCTCATGGAAACCAGTTTCTCCAAAATTAGATCTAGGCCACATTCACACGTGAACTGAAGTCAGATTAAAACTGAATTTGTAGAGATTTTTCTCAATCTGATTTTAAGGTCATCTGAGGTCATGTCCAGTAAGACACATAACACTGACACCAAGTCTGGAACATGGTTAACCAACCATGACTGTACTGCCAAAAGTGGTTGCAATATACTGACTTTTTCTGTCAGTGATGCAGAGAGGAGAGGAAGTCCTGCACTTCCTAGGCACAGAGGAGACTACCTCTACATTCTCACAGTGTCCTGTTTAAATTGCATACTGGAAAAACACACAACCGCTTTGTCTACCAGATTAATTCATCCGGTGGCAGACAATCATTTGGAATATGCACTATGACAGTCAGAATTAAAAGATATAAGGTTTGGAAAAACAAAGATATACTTCAAACATAAACACATGTATAGGACAGTATTTTCAATATGTGAAAGAAGTATATAGCCAGCTATAGATTAAAAACATGTGTTTGAGAGAAATTGAATGTATATGACTATGACATAATAACCATTTATAAGATCTTAAGATGTATTTTTCGATGTATTTCCAGGTTGAAGTGAGGCCTCGATGGGTTTAAAATTAAAAATTTAGTAGCCACATCTTTGATAAAAGGCACAGGACAATTTGACAACTGGTAGTGAATCGCTGGCTGCAAAATCTGAGAAGTAAAACTTGGATCCAGAGTAGAAATCACATCTTTGACATAATTATTCTTTCATTTGTTCACATTTTGTTACATTTTATTAAAGGTTAAGAAAGCTTTGTGTTTGTGTATTTCCAGGGCTAATCTTGAGCGTGTACACTGTGTGTGGAAATTCCTCAGAATATGTAATTGGTTTTGACATGTACTGTCTCCACCTGCAGAAATGATTATGATTCTATGTGGGATGTCTGAGTATCATCTGCGTCGCACATGGCGTGAGCATCGTTGGGATCAGTCGAATGTAAACAGAAGTGCCCCTGCCTGAGATACAGTCTTGCAGGTCAGCCCGCAGAGTCATAAACATCAGACTGTGTCATGCAAGCTGTGACCTGTCCTACTGTGTCTGGGCACACAGTGTCAGTCTGAATCTGTCCCTGTATCAGTTTCTGAGCCAACATGGCTTCTGGGAAGATGACACTATCTCATTAATCACATTGTACACCTCCCCGCTCTGTCCAATCAGCTCCACACAGACTGGGTTAGAGAATAAATGTCTTAAACATAATCATATGAATGTTTTTTATGAAATCACTTAAGCAAAATAAATACACACAGAAAAACAGACTTACTTCTTCTTGTCCTTGTCCTTCTTGAACGGCTGTTGTGAGCAGCCTTGCAGTGCCTGTCCCATCAGTGTCTCCGCTGCAACCTTTCTTCTATTGAAGGCATTCATCTCCTCTTCCAGTTCTCGTCTTTTCTCCTCCAGATTCTTCTTTTCATCCTGGTGCATCCGCTTGAGCTGCTCAAACCTCTCGTGAAGCTGGAAATGATGTTGATGGGATATGGTACAATGTATGGGATATTTTACATTTTTATTCATTATTTATGTCATGATGATGTCAATCTTTACCTCTTTTTCCTTTTCTTTCAGCTCCGCTTCGGTCTCCTTCACTTTGTTGACAAACATCTGCCTCATTTCTTCCTCTTTGTGCTGCAGCTCCACAAGGAACTCCTTCCTCTTGGCTTCGTATGTCTCCTGAAGGCTACAGGTGAAGATAAAAGCAACAGTAAGTTCAGTCTGAAGCCTCATATGGACAGCATTAGCATCAGCTGCTCTTGAATTCAAACTTGTCTTACTTAAATGTTTGGAAAATGAAGATTAATGCATTACACACATATGACCCATTTAGATCAAAGATCAAACACATATTAATGTTTGTTACTCATGACTCAAATAAAACAATCAAATTAACAATTATAGTGCCCATAACATTAGACTATACCATTAGGCCATCAGCTTGCAAAATCAATATTCTCCCCTAACTAATGTATACTATGAACTTTAAAAACACACATATTAATGCATTTCTGTGTATGTAAATAAACACGGAGCAGAGAGTGATTAGCATAATGGATATATCTGTGATAAAGATAGTTGCCTAGTTTACCCCAGAAGAATTAATCCCATCTGACTAGTGTTCAGATGGGATTAATTCATTTACATCTCCTAAAGTTACATAAACATGAATTTTAATGTGCTGTTTATCTATAAAGTCATTCATCAGTACAGTTTTAACATAGTAACACAACAGGGTTTTTAGCATTTCCACTGACGTCAATTACGCAGATGCACTGCAACACAGCCCTCTGTAGTTTCACCTGAATGACTGGCTGTCTGGGTCTGTGTCCTTGAAGCCCATCTCTTCCAGCTTGCAGCGACGGTAGAGTTCATAGTGTCGAGCATGTGTTTGCTCCCGGAGATCCTCCATGTTCACACGCAGCAGCATCTCCCTCAGCTTCACAAAATCACAATGGTTTTCATTCTCCACTGGAAAAAAGAAGAAGCTTGGCCAGTTAATGTTTTGCAATTAATGAAACTGAAATAAAATCTCTGAGCATGTTCATAAAAACAGTGAGTTGTGATATTGTGTTTATACTGCAAATGAAAATCTAATAATAGCTTGGCAGCAGGCATCTGACTAACCAGCTCTGCGTCTGGGAGATGTTTATGATGCTTGTCAAATCAATTCAGTGGACTCACCCTGTACTGATCCCCATGGGTACAGTCTTGCTTTCACCATCTTATTTCCTACTTTCACGTCTTCTACACTTCCAACCACAGCAAAAGGAAGATGTGTCTGGAATATACAGTGCTGATATTGTTACAATATGACTAAAGAAATAATGATACTGTTGTCATATGCGGTATCGCATTTTGCCATTACAACAAAGTTATATTCACAAATACTAGAGCTACAACTATAGATTCAAATTGTACCGCTCAAGTTCTTTCCCATGAATCTTCTACCTTTTCTGTAATAGCAATCACAAAATGGTGGCATTATGATCTGTCTGAATTTAACAATAATGATGATTAATGATAAACTTAGATTTTATAGCACCTTTTATACCAGAAATGCAGTTTTACAACAAAGAAACTAGTGGCACCAATTGCATTATATTAAAAAGGTCAAATAAACACAACACAAATGTAAAATGGCATCAAATAATAAAATAATAATCAAACAACAATAATAAAATAACAAAAAAAAATCAATAAACAAATAAGGGGCAGACAGAACCTCTTTTCCTTACAGACTCAAATGCACCATAGAGTTTGATTGCACCGGGGTCATCCTCTTACAGATGCCCCTGAACATTTTCCCTGCAGGTGCAATCTTACTGGGGGATTTATCTGTGCTGGCCACAACCCAAAGTTGCTCTAGAAATAACCACTCTCTTCAGTGGTGCAGTGGGTGGTGACACACACGCACACAGCCACACACCACGGACTTTTCTTTCAAGTTATCAACCAACCAGTTAAGTTTTTTTCTGCTTTCTTTTAAATATACTTAAATTTCACAGAAATCTAAGACATAAAGCTCATGAAAAGGCCCAATGCTAAAGAAGACATAACAAAAGATAGGAGGCGCCTTAGTGAGAGTATAGTGGTAGATAAAGTGACATCTTGAAACCTGTCTCCTGGGCTGAGTGGAACAGGCAGAAACAGTATTTGTGTCTGTCATTCCAACAATCACAAACAAAAACACACAGTACGCATGTTTTGTATAATATATGTGAGTGGTTTGTGCGATTCTAGGACTTACATTCATGGAGGAGTTTATCTCTGCAACAGCCTCATCCTCTGTGGGGAACTGATAAATCTGCACTCCATTGCTGACCAGCTCACTCATGATCTTGATCTTTAATTTGTCCAGTTCACTCTTGGATACTGTGTCTGCCTTCGCAATGACAGGGATGATGTTAACCTGCATGGAAAAACACATACAATGAGAGACTTGATGGGGGAGTAACTCTTGACTCTTGAAATACACTATGTCTGATTCTGTGGCCACCTTGCTGTCCAGTTTCTTCATTGTGACAAGATCCAGGGATTTAAGGGAGTGTCCAGTGGGAGCAATGAAATACAGGCAGATGTGGATTCTTGTGTCGTGATAGTTATACAGGGAACGTTTTATTTTCAGTTCTTCCTCAAGGTACCTCTCAAACTGGGCATCAATGTACTCCAGAATGGGTTTATAGCTGCACAGAGAAAAAGGTTACAATTGTTAGAAAATAAGCATCATTATTCATACTTACATGTATGTAACTTGAAATTTTACATAGGTTTTCTGTTTGTTTGTAAGCCATATTGAGTATCCTGGTTACAAAGTCTGCAACTGAGTCTTGCAGCCAAGAATCCCAGCATTTTATGCTCCCTGCTGCTGCAGCACTCAAATGTCTATTGAGATTGCATTCGTTCTACCAGTCATTCCCTTTTTGCCTCCCAATTCACATGCCAACAACAGACCCGATCTCTTTCTCAATTCCATGTTGTATAAGTGAGCTGGCGGAAATACCAGAGCAAGAGGAAGACATGATTAATGGCTGGTGCTGAGAAGGGTCTGTACACAGCTCTTAGAATTTTCATAGATCAATGTCAAAGCAGTAGGGGAGGTCTCTGTATCAAATTTTGTATAACATCCTAATAACATTCTGGATTTGGAGGACTAGTACCTTTCTTCTTTGTTGATCTGGTCTCCAAATCCGACAGTGTGAACAATGGTCAGCTTCAGGTTCACATTGCTCTCCTGCAGGTCATACGTTTGGGGGCGTAGATGTACCTCCCTCTCATAGTGGCTGGCCTCCTCATTTTCAAATGTTGTATTGAAAAGAGTGTTCATCAGAGTTGACTTGCCTATCCCTGTCTCACCTAAAAAAAAAAAAAGAAAATAATGATGATAACATGTGATGCATTCATGCTTCACCTTAAATGAGCTCATCGTTATCTACAGCACTAATTTTGGATTATGGGCTCTCCTGGGTTCAGACATACCTACGCAGAGGATGTTGAAGCAGAATCCCTGAGCAACTGATTTGCTGACCAGCTGATCTGGAAGACTGTCAAACCCCACATGGCCTCCGAGTTCCAGGTTTCGCTTTGCTTCATTCTGTGGTATTTGGGAAGAGGCAGGACAAAGAATACATTACAGTAAATGTATTCGGTAATATTTTTTAAAAAGTCCTTCGGGCAGATTTCATCCCCACACTCTACTTTCAAGCTTAAAAGCATTCTTTGCAAATGAGGCCATGCCTCTCTTCTACTTAACACACTGAACAGTCCGACCTATAAAAAGGTCCTGTCTGAATATCTCCAACCACATTTATCTAGTAAAGACACTCAGATCTGGGAAAAAAGCTGAGAGAATTGTTTGTCCATTACAAAGCTTCAATGTAGGGTCTAAATATGATGTATTAGTATGTTTCACACAGGAGACAGTAATGGGATGTCATGTAATAAGTATGTTTTTCTTAGGAACACAGCTAACAAATACTCTCATCAATCACTTAGTCTGCTGATTTTCAGTTATTTATTTATCATTTAACCTTTAAGATGTCAGAAAATATTATTTTATCATATGAGAGCCCCAAGTTACCTCTTCAGTTCGCATGTTACAAAGTAATTTTATGACTAAAACAGAAAAGACATTAAAAAGACAACAGTAATTTCAGAGGCTGAGGAAAGCTGGCCTTCTAAGAAACTTAATTTGATTTTTCATGGGAGGTAAAAATAGTTGTGCTATATTTTTTTGGCAGATTGACGACTCAATCAATGAATGACAATCATTTCAAGCCCACTCTCACTCATTTGGACAAACCCAGTTCAGGCTAATTATAATATTAATCAAACTGCACAGAAAATCTCTATTTTCCAAATTTATGTTCCAAGTCCCCATTCACTCAAAAATAAAGTTTTGCTTATTGTTACTTCAGTTTACCATCACAGTGCAGACTAATGACTGTACAGAGTCTGATACTTTAAGGCTGTATTCACATTCATCTGTTTCTCTATATGCTTACATTAAATCAGAGTTTCATTTAGACATGTATTAATGTGATGATTTTGGGACATCACTATCGATTTTAAAGTCAATTGTGGTCAAAACTGCAACTTAGAGAGAGAGAGAAACATGGGAAAACCTCTCAGTGTACAGACAGTCAAATTTAATGAAAAAATTGTTGGGATTTTCAAATGGGGGAAAGGATTAGGTGTGATGGATAAAGGGGATCTTCAATATTATGCTGAAAATAGTTTAAGGCATTTGAAGTTGTAATGCCAACTGTGTCGAATGAGGTTTGCCCTGGCTGCACCGGCTGGGGGAGGGGAGGGGGGGTTCTTCCCTCGTCTACCCCTCAAACACACCCGTTGATACTGGCATCTTCCGAAAGGCTCTTC